>CAKOGP040001758.1:743133-805318 GCA_933822405.4 Cylindrotheca closterium | reverse complement strand
CAAAAAAGCTGTCCGTCCATCGACCATGAAATATATCATCTCGCCAAATTGGAACTGAAGAAGTCTTACTATTGAGGGATGAAGTGACGATGGCACGCACGATTCGCACGAAGTGAGAGAGCGTTCACCATTGAGCAGTGAGTCTTGCCATCACCGTAGAGATGATGAAGCATTGCTGGCTACCCGTACCTGGTACCATGTACTTACGACTGATCAATTATTAATATTTTTTATGTTTGTATCCAATCCACCAAGTCTTGCTTCGAAGTGGGATTCCTTGACTACATCGACTGAAATATTTGATTCGTTTTTATCGTTGGTGTGTAGGTAGAGTTCCTACCAGCACTATAAACGGATAGACTGGACCAACTGTCGATTACAAAAATCCGCAAACGAAAACTCGCCGATTCCAAATCTCACATTTAATGAAAATCAACTTTGAATATCGGTCAACCTGTCCAATTTCGAAATTTACTTATGGCAGACAATTGAAATTCAAGCGCCACAATTTTGAAATTCGACAACGAGATTTTCAATATTTTTTGTCAAGCACAACGGCAGTATCATTCAGGATACGAAGCCATACCTTCTGATTCAAACCTAGATGAACCAACATCATTCACACATCTATATTTCCTCAGCTCCATACCAATAACATGTCATCAAATAGCTCCACATCCAAATGCTCATCTTCTTCCCGATGCAGGGGAGATCATGCTTCTATCATGGAAGCCCAACGGCCATCACCTCCGTCTTCCTTGAATCGAATGCATTCCGCAAGTCCCAGAAGACGGAATGGTAACAACTTTCATCCACTATCCACTCCTAATTCTTTTGAGAACGACTTTCCCCGCTTGCTCTTCCTTGATGAAAGTAAGTCCAATATTTTGAATTTTTGAATCATAGCGACGCATTTTCTAAACTTGCTGCTGCTTTCCTTTTACATCAGATTGCGAAGACGAAGAAATCGACACTTTCAAAATTCAGAGGAAGCTATTGAGACGGCGATACGTCCGAAGAGAACAAAACAAGAAGAAACGACAACGCGAAATGGAAAATGCTAGACAAATGGCACTTGAAACCGAAAAACATCAAATTCAACCAATCTTAAGCACTAAGGAGCCAACGGCTGTACAATACACTGACAGTGAAGATAGCATGGAACAGGCCGAACAAAAGCAACGCTTGCTACTATCGCCTTCTTTCCGTATGTCTTGTGGGATGACCAGCCCATGCTATTCTCCAGCATTCAATCTCCCATGCTTTTCTCCGCTTCGTCCAACCAAACGCCAAAACACACGGGTCACTCATTGAACGGGCAATATAAGAATGAATTCCAAGGGATGGTAGCATGTATCAATGGCAATCAATATATAGACTTGGGGTCCTGCTATCTGTGGAGTGGTATCCATAGCTATTTGCCACTCTACATGCCTATATAAGAGATTACTCATAATCAGGTATACTACTACTAAAGGAAAATCTTTGTCCAAATGTAAAAGGACAATATTCTCATCTTCTCTTGAAATAAACCAAACTTGAAAGGAGAAAACAGGATGCAGAAATCCCCAATGCAACTGAAAGAGTGTTCTCCAAAACATTCAATTCATCTTCTCCTAGGGATTCAATCCAACTCGATGAAGATGGCTCGGCAGCTTTCGTTTTTACCTGCCGTGTTGATACCTTGCCTTTCTTCGTCTTATTAGCAAGCGAATTTTGTGGTCCGGCTACATCTTCGATATCAATTGCTTCATTTCTCTCGTCCTTGTCGATCTTCTTCACCAGTTGGCCACAAGCACTCGCAATATCGGCTCCCATAGTTCTTCGGATGGTGCAGAAGGATCCATAAGAGGCAACAATGTCTCGAAATTCTTGCAAGTGAGCGTTCGATGGACATCGAAGTTTATCTCGGACATCTGTCGAATTGTATGGAATCAAGTTGACCACCAAGTGACGATTTTCGCATAGCTTTCCAAGCTGATGGGCGCATTCGAAGGACGAAGTCTCGCCTTCCACTGTCAAAACACAACGATTGCAACAAGCTGTTAGTGAGGTTTCTTCCGAAATGTAGAGAAATATCGCAATTTGAGAAAGTTCCTTACGCATCACGTATTCGATCATGGCACGACGTCTAGAACTTTCTTTGATTCGTTCTTCGACTGTAATTCCTTTGTCGTTTTGTCGATCTCCCAAATAGGCCGTCATGTGACCGTCAAGCGCATCGATCAATTCTTCAATCGGGTACCGAGCTGCAGTGGGTACAATCGCTGTGCGAGCATCCTGATTGGGAGCATGCAATGAAAGCGCCAAGGACACCTCAGGAAGCTCTTTGGTCAGCTTTCGGATCTGGGAAACGAGACCAACGGTTGAGATTGTCACACGTCCATGCGCCATATTCCATCGTCTCCTGTCCATCATCGACCGAGCAGCCCCTACAACGTTGGAATAATTATCAAGAGGTTCGCCCATTCCTACAAAAAAATCACCGTGAGACATCAGAGTTCATTCAGCGAGTCGGAAATCAGACATTATTTGTCGCACCCATGAATACAATAGATCGAACGAAATCCACCCTCTTCGATTTGTCTTCTCGTAAGCCAAACTCCTCCGCTAGGATACCGTCGGCATGGATCAATTGCTCTAGAATCTCCCCGGTGGTCAAGTTTCCTGACAATCCCATGGTCCCAGTTGCACAGAACGTGCAACCCATAGCACAACCAACCTGAGACGAGACGCATAGGGATGCTCTGCCGTCTCCTTTTCTTTCGTATCGCATGAGAACAGTTTCAACAACCATTCCGTCATATAGTTCAATTATTAGTTTCGTGGTAGACTTGTCCATTGAGGTGTGTCTTTCCTTTATCGTTGACGTCTTGGTGACGAAATCGTTTGTCGTTTCCAGAAACTGAAGAAGTTTCTTTGGCAGATTGAGCTTGTTGCGATTCTTCCGCTTGGTAATCTTTTGTCTCTGAGGTTTTTCATTCTCAACAACGACATTCTTCTCATTCTCGTAATATCTTTTGACAAAATCAGGAAGGGAAGGATAGTGCTCTCGATGCAGTGCTTGGTAGAATGCGTCAACATGCACTTGTTTCAACGAAATTCCAGCCTCGTCGAGTGCTTCCAGAAAACATGGACGGTCTAGAATCGACCTTGGAAACGGAGCTTTCCGACGTCCTCGGACCTTTCCTTCGTAGCCCATCTTCAAACGTGATGACGCAAAGTATAGTGTGTTGTTCTTTGAGAAAAAATGGATGGAGAAATGATGAAACGTGCCACAGACAGACCCGCTGACTGTACTGAAATGGTTTGCTTGTTTTCATGTGGTAGATTGGAGTTTGTCGACGGAAAATGAAGGACAGAACTTATGAAGCTATATGACAGATGACATTGCGTCGTTTCTTCAGACAATAGGATATACAATATGCTTTTATTCATTTACTCAATAACAATTTCCTTTGTGGAAGTCTCGGCGAAAAGACTGATATCAACAGGCGGTCGAAGCTTGCAGCACTCTTCAACGGCTTGGTGGACTCTGTGGGTCTCGAAGTCCTTGATAAGGTCTTCGTTAACTGGTACGCCGTTGTCGACAGCAGTGTATGCAAGTTGATCCAAGATGTAGTCGAAGCGAGGAGCCCACTTTCGTGATCCAGTCTTGGCTGTGAAGGAGCAGTTATCAACCATGAATGCAACACCCCGGTAGTGCATGTATGGGCAAAGGGAATCAACGGCCTCAATAACAGATTCGTTGACAACCTCGGAGTAAGGGTGGCCTTCCTCAAGGAGCACATCGATTTGAGCCATCATGGTGGCAACGTAGACACCAGCGGTGAAGGGGTTCAATGGGATGTTATCCTCGTCACGGTTGGCACGAACCTTCTCTCCGACAGTCCAAGTGTCGGTTCCATCGATCTTACCGACAGGGTACTCGGAAGTACGAGCACCGTGCATGATAACGGTTCTGATTTCGTTTCCAGAAGAAACCTCATCGTAGATTTCTTGAAGGATTTCCTTAGCAGGCTTGTAAGAAGCAGAGTATGCAGTTTGGAAAGTCTTTTTGTCCTCGCCCTCAAGTCTTTCGTAAACAGCCTTGATACCTTGGGTGGAGATGATCTTGACGATATTTCCGGTAATAGATTCGCAAGATTGAACAAAGGCATCTTCAGCGGTCATGCCTTGTCTTTGGTAACGGCGGTACAAGGATTCAACAATTCCGTGGACGGCTCCCAAAAGGATTCCACGCTCTCCATAGATATCGGAGCAGTATTCAGAGCGAAGGGAAGTCTCGAACAAGAAAGGAGATCCAACACCAATGCCCCATCCAAGAGCGAGGTCAGTGGCCTTTCCGCTGACATCTTGGTGGACAGCGAAAGAGGAGTTGATTCCGGCTCCGTTGACTTCCTTACCTTGTTCGTAGAGACGACGGACGGAAGGTCCCATACCCTTGGGGCAGACGGCGATAACATCCATATCAGCTGGGAATTTCTCGCCAATGGAATCAAGGTGTCCCAAAAGGAATCCGTGGGAAAGGCCAAGGGTAGCACCTGGCTTCATGGCGGCGAAGATTTCCTTGTGAAGGTTAGCTTGGGCGGCATCAGAGATGAGCAACATAACCAAGTCAGATTCCTTGATAACATCGAACATTTCTCCAAGGGTATCGTCTTCCTCGCTGAATCCGCACTCGCGGGCCTCCGCGAAGGAAGAAGATCCCTCACGAAGTCCGACCTTGACGACAATGTCGGTACCAGCTGCCGCAAGGGAGTCCTTCAAGTTTTGTCCTTGAGCAGGAGCTTGGGATCCCCATCCGATAACACCAATTTTCTTGATTCCCTCGAAGGCCTTTGGAAGCAAGGGGAAGAGATCACGTCCTCCCTTCACAATTGTTTCCTTGGTCTCTCCCAATTGGACTTCTTGTGTGGTGAAAATTTCAGACTTGAAACTGTACAAAACATAGAAAAGTATCGAGTGAGAAATGCAAGAGGTGGAAGAAAATGATTGCTCGTTGCACCACCACAGGTGAATTTTGGATGACGGAATCACTTGAGAGAAAACAAAGAAAACTCAGTTGTGCAATATGATTCCGGATGCAGCTTATTCCTCACAAACATTCGGAAGAGGGAGCTATTGTTTCATCACCGTAATCTTTCTTCTCTCTCTTCTTGACCGTGTGCATTTGTCGTCCATTTCAAAAAATCTTCAGAAAAGGAACTTACGCCATTTGTTGGGTGGAGGAGACTCCGGCATTCTTGCTCACGAAAGCAGGTGGAGCAAAGGCTGTGGCGGATGCCACAAAGAGAGCGGAGGCAAGGGCTGTGAACTTCATGGTGTTGTGATGATGATGTTATGAGCCGTCGAAGAAAAGTCGGGGAAAGGTTTTGCTTGAACTTTTCTTGGGTTGGAAGGACCCCATCACCGAGGAATGGCGGCAAGACGGTTGATGGCAGTGGTCTACGGTAGTTCAACGTGGAAATAATGAGAATGCAAATTTCTCTCACAGCCACAAGATTTGAAAATACGGACGACGGCTTCTCCCATCAACCAAACATCACAACATGGATTTTTTCATTTGGATTGATTCGATTCGACTACTGTGATTCGACTACTATGACTTTGCAATGATACCGGTATGATGATTTGGCAAATGAAATCATGGTCGGTCATCAAGTCTCCATTACGTCAACCATACCGTTATAGTTGGCGTAGTTACACAATCGCTTCTAACAGCAAAGATTATAATCAATGGGTTCCATGCAAATAAAATATACAATAGCTTTTTTTTTAATTTTAAAACATGTTTACTTGGCTTGAGCAAAAGTCATTTCGGCGACTTCAACAGCGATCTTTCCATCAACGTATCCCTTTGCGGTAGCCTTACAGATTCCAAATCTCTTGTTGAACTTCAAAATTTCTACTTCCATTACAAGAACATCTCCAGGAACAACAGGTTTCTTCCATTTGACACCATCGGCACCTCCGAAAAAGAAGATGGCTCCAGGTTCTGCTCCGTCCAAACCAGCCATGACAACTCCAGCAAGTTGGGCCATGGCCTCTACTTGAAGAACTCCTGGCATGATTGGCTTACCGGGGAAGTGCCCATTGAAGAATTCCTCGTTTTTGGTAACGCACTTGATTCCAACAGCCTTCTTGCCAGCTTCAATTTCGACGACCTTATCGACAAGAGCGAATGGGTATCGATGCGGAAGGAAGTTGTCGACATCTTCAGTAGTGTAGACAGTGCTGACGGTAGAGGTCAAGGCAGAGATGGCTGCAGCACCCATCATTTCAGAAGCCTCTTCGGCTGCTTCGGCCTCTTCGAACAGAGTTGTTGTGGATGTGGCAAAGCTATTGGTGGATGGGGCAACGAATGCGTTGGCACATGCCAATGATGCAAGGAGGAGTGCGATCTTCATAATTGATTGAATCTATAGATAGCAGTCACTGGAGGAGTATGCAGCGGTTTGTGACGGTCGCTGTGAATTTAAACGAAAATCGAGGTGGCTCATTTCGGATCTTGTCCATTGACCGTTATCTGATATCTGATGGAGGCTCGATTTTAGAGGGGGTATGATGTGCTACTGACGTATGTAGTGAATCCCAATCACGAGTTATGTCTTGTCTGATTGGCTGAGCAAGTAAATCTGAAATGCGGGACTCAAATTGTTGACGTGTGTCGTGTGTTTTCGTACGTTTTGAACGTTTGGGATGGTGTACGTAGCTTTTTGACAGACCGGTATTGTCGACATCAACTTTGGCTCGAGGATATTCGGCTTGGGTCTTTGTTTTTCTCACCTACAGTACCATCATACCGGTATTCGATATTCAAAATGGCCAGATTTGCTGTTGCTCTGCTCTGCCTCTTGGCATTTCAATATGAGGTATCTGCCTTTGGAGTTGTGAAGCAGTCTCCTTCGGTCAACTATGGATCGCAATCTTCGACTCAGCTATTTGCTGAAGGTGCCAAGATTTTGATGCCTGCTTTGTCTTCTACAATGAAAGAAGGAAAGGTTGTTTCTTGGTTGAAGAGCGAGGGAGATGAAATCGAAGCCGGTGAAGCCATCATGGTTGTTGAAAGTGACAAGGCCGACATGGACGTCGAGGCATTCGAAGATGGTTTCATTGCCAAGATCATTGTCGGAGAGGGTGAGATCGCCCCTGTTGGAGAAGCTGTTGCCCTCATTGCAACTTCTGAAGATGATATTGCAGCTGTCGCTGCTGGAGGTGTTGGTGAAACAGCCGCTCCCGCCGCTACTGAGGAGGCAGCTCCTGCTGGAGGTGAGTCTGTCGAAACTACAGAAATTTTCATGCCAGCCCTATCCTCCACCATGAGCGAAGGCAAGGTCGTCGAATGGCTCAAGAAAGAAGGCGACTACGTGGAAGCTGGAGAAGCTCTCATGGTTGTGGAGAGTGACAAGGCTGACATGGATGTAGAAGCCTTTGAAGACGGCTACCTTGCCAAGATTGTGAAGGGAGAGGGCGAGATGGCTGATGTTGGTGCTCCTGTTGGTATTCTTGTGCCCGACGAGGCCTCTCTTGCAATGTTTGTTTCTAAACCAATTTCATTGTCGCCACCCGTTACCACAGGAGCATCAGCTGCTGGCCCGCCAGATGTTGAATTCAGCCAAATTGATATGCCTGCTCTTTCGTCCACCATGAAGGAAGGAAAGGTTGTCTCCTGGCTCAAGGCTGAAGGTGATCCGATTGAAGCTGGTGAAGCCATCATGGTTGTCGAAAGTGACAAGGCCGATATGGATGTAGAAGCTTTCGATGAAGGTTTCCTTGCCGCTATCATTACTGAGGAAGGAGACAGTGGAGCCGTCGGTGCCCCAGTTGCACTCATCGCCGCCAACGAGGCAGACATCCCTGCTCTCAAAGCATATGCAGCATCCCTTTCTGGCGCCCCTGTACCTGCTGCTGCCGCCCCTGCTGGAGCTGCGGCACCTGCTGCTGCTGCTGCAGCCGCTCCAAAGAAGGTTGCTGCAGCACCAGCTGTTGCTACTGGAGACCGTGTTGTTGCTTCTCCAATGGCCAAGAAGTTGGCTGAAGAAAAGGGTATTGATATTTCGACCGTCGCAGGAACTGGACCCAACGGAAGAGTCACTGCCGGTGATGTTGAAGCAGCATCCGCTGGTGGTGCTTCTGCCCCAGCCAAGAAGGCTGCTGCTCCAGCAAAGCCTGCATGGACTCCAGCGCCAGGTGTCATTGCTGCAACTCCTATGGCTCGTGTTGCTGCCAAGAAGGCTAAGCTCGATCTTTCTACCATCCAAGGAACCGGATCTTTTGGACGTGTCACCCTTGATGATGTCAAGATGGCCACTGGGGAGAAACAACCCGAACGTAAGAAGAGCGCTGCGACTGGAGCTCCTGCCCCAGAACTTCCAGAAGGCTTCGTACCTTTCACTGGCATGCAAAAGGCTGTCAGCAACAATATGGTTGGAACCCTCACTGTTCCTGCCTTCCGTGTCAGCACTGACATTGAAATGACTGCCTTCGAAGCCCTTTACCAAAAGGTCAAGCCAAGTGGAATCTCTGTTTCGGCTTTGATCGCAAAGGCTGTCGCCCTTGGTATTGAGAGGCACCCCATCATCAACAGCGCATACTCTGCCCAAGATGGCGGCGGTACTCTCTTCAAGAAGGACATCAACATTGCTATGGCTGTCGCCATTGATGGAGGTCTCATTACCCCAACTCTGAACTACGCCAACGAGCGACCAGTAGCTGAATTGGCTGAGAACTGGAAGGAGCTTGTCGGAAAGGCCAAGAGCGGAACTCTCTCCTCCGCTGAATACACCAGCGGGACATTCACTATTTCCAATATGGGTATGTTCGGTGTCACGGACTTCGGATCTCTTCTTTCCGAAGGACAAGGAGCAATCCTCGCCGTTGGTGGTACTCAAGACGCTGTTGTTCCATGCAGTCAATCAATTCTTGGATTGAAAAAGGTTCGCAAGATGACCATCACACTCACATGTGATCACCGTCAAATCTATGGTGCTGATGCAGCCCTCTTCCTACGAACTCTCAAGAACATCATGGAAAATGAACTAGACAAGGTTTCTGCCTAGGAGAGGACATAACCGCTACATAGTATACTAGATGCTGTAATATCAAACCCTTTTCTTTTCGCTGGCTGTTGGTCTATCGTCGTCGCAGTGAGTTAAGCTTGTCCCCAAGCGGATCGTCTTGGTCACTCGTCGAAACATCAGAAAACTCTCCTGGCTCCTCATTCATTGAAACTGAAAACGATGTTGCCGCAGCACCGACCGGTATAGAGCAGCGTTGAAGGACGATTAGAAGGTCATCATCTGGTTGAACACCGTTCTCTTGCATGGATATCAGTGCATCTTGCGCTAGCCCCTCCTTTCCTTCAACAGCACTCTTGGAGAGTGCATCTAGGTACACAAGATAGGTATTTTGGTCTGGCTTCACGCTTGTTGCCCCTGCTCCAGCCAGTTCATGCATTTCGTCTAGCAACGCTTTCGCTCTCAGCACCGCGCGAGGATCGTCAATATTTGAACCCCAAGCCCGGATTGCAGACGTATACGCAACGACACTTGGCATGCAGTCAGAAGGACCCGAGTGGAAGTAATCCCTCATCAGCTCCAAGTAACGATCAACCTTGCTGGCAGCATCTGCACCCCAATCGTTTGATAGCGTCGCAATGACAGTATCAAATGTTTCACCGTCTGGTTTGACATCTAGTTGCCCGCTGTTACTAAGCTTTTCCATGCGCTTGAAGATACTATCAGCCCTCCATGGTGCCATCGGACTTCCAGACTTTGACCACGACGAAATGAGATTGTTGAAGGTTTTTGTATTTGGTTTCGAATTCACGTCTCCGGCGAGGTACTTTTCATGCATTTGATTGAGAATTGCTTCTGCTTGTAGTGCATCGCCTCCCTGCGCTGCAATCAGAGCATTGAAAAGTATGGTGGTTTTGTATTCAACGGGAGTATTGTCGAAAACAGTCTGTGCCATCAAGGTCGCATCATCCCTTCCGCTATTTGCATACGCTTTTATCAAGGAAGCGTAGATTTCGCTATCTATCTTGAATTCCTCCTCTCCCATGTCATGTCGCTGTTTAATCTTCCGGATATGCCTCTGAATACGCTCTGGTGCTTCATTCATATGAGATGTGGCCCATGCACTGATAACAGACTTATAACCTTCATAAGTTGGTCTAAGGTGAAGGTCACCATCATCTGACAATGCTTCTGCAAAGTGTAGCAATCTTTCTGCACGCTCCGTTGAACCATCCATATCTGCAAATGCCCAACAATCAATAGCCTTTTGGAATGCTTGAAAAGTTGGTTGTGCCAAACGACCTTCTTCGTACAACTCCTGCATTTTCAATAAAGTCATTTCCGCACTACTTCCAGCATTCGAGTCCCTGCTTTGCACTAAAGCATCGAGAACAGAGTAGATCAATTCAGCGTCAGGTGTATCGTCATCGTTGACTTGCGACTGTTCGAGTAAGTGGTGCAGAATAGCATGGTCTCGTATCGCATTTCGAGGTTCACTTTTGCACAATGCTGCAAGAATACTCGTGCTTGGAAAGAAATCTGGATCCTCACTGTTTTCGGATTGGATTTGATTGAGTTGGGTCCATAGATCATGGACCTTCTCGTGTTCGCCAGCATCTGCATAACCCTTCATGATGGGCCCGAAACACCGTGCCGTTGGTTTTATCGAGGAACCACTTTCATTGAAACCATGAACCATTGCTAGTAAGACTCGGTGAGCAGTATGCATTTCGTTGATATTCACAAGTGCAGAAATTGTACTGTAGTAAGTGTTTGGAATTTTGTCGCTTCCAGCACCGTGAGAAAGACCTTTCCCCATGCTGCTCAAGAATATTTCCAAACGTTCAAAGTTACCAAGGAATGCAAATGTATCGAGGGTATGAGAGATGGTGGCTTCCGTTAATCGTCGATCTGCATAGGAAACTCGCTCAGTAATCAAATCAAGAACACTTTCGGCGCGGGTCGCGGCCTTCGGTAAACCACTTCTCGCCAATGACTGGGCGAGAAAGGCGTAAAGTTCAACATTTGATCCGCTTTTCAAAAGATCGTCTGCTCTTCGCTCCAGCTCTTTGAGGCATGATTCGAGTCGTTCTGATGCTTCTGCGGAGCCATCGGCCTGCCAAAGTTCCAATACAATTTCAAAGCATGCCTTTGTCGTTTTGGTATTCTGATACCTATTTGGCTCTGCAAGGTATCGGTGAAGGATTTGTTCCGCTTGCTGAGGGGCGTCCGCTAACGTTGACTTTTGCCAAAGCTTAAGCGCCTCTTCATAAAGGCGGGAACGAAGATGCTGGTTGCTTGTGTTTCCATTTCTGATGCCACTGTCCATCATGTCCAACAGCTTCAACGTTTTCTTGGGTCCATCACCAATGCATGATAAACACTTCATTGCACTCAGAGCGGTAACTATCGACGGTGCGGCACCAGGGTTGCTTGAAGCCTGAGCATTCATACGGCTGATGATCTCATCAACCTTTGCTTCAGCCAAATTCGACCCACTTGACGCCCAAGCATTGATGACGATGTTGAACGGAATCTCATTGAGTTCAACATGCGAATTCCTCGCTTTGACATCGAGTAAGAGATCTAAAATGGCATGTGCTCGTTCTGGCGCCTCATCGACGGTACTTCTTTTCCACGCGGATATGACATTGACAAATGACAGAAGAGATGGAACAAGTTTCGGGTTGTACTTGGATTTTGCAATCATTTGTCTCAGCTTTTCCTCTGCCTTTACAGGAGCCTCTGGCAAGTCACTTTTGGACCATAACGAGATCAGAAGATAGTATGCACCCGGAGTGACACTGGTGGTATTTTCCATCATTTCATCGAAGATAGTTTCTGCCCGAGTTGGTGCAATGGGCAACCCTGATCGTTCCCATGCAGCAATAACTGATGTATATAGACTTGCTCGTGGTTCACCTACTTTCGGCTTGTTTCGTTTGGACGATGCCAGCATTTGTTGCAGCCAATACTCGGCACGTTCTGGAGCAGATAGATCATCACTCTTGGCCAGTAAATTTATCGTATTGGCATAGGCAGCTCCTTCTGGCGCTATTTGCGGGTATCGCTTGGCCTTTTCTTCCACCACAGTCATCAAAGCATCTGCCAGCTGAGGTGTGGATTTCCGCTGCTTCACCTCATCACCAAGACAAAATGAAAGGGCCAAGCTCAGAAACTGCGAGTTGGGAAGTCTGCCTTTCCTGCTTAGCATATCACCCAATACGCGATTCATGTGAGGCACCGCTTCTTCATTTTTCCAGCCACTAGTCAACAAAGACTCCAGAGCTCGAGTTAACGACTTGACGTTCGGTTGCATCGTTCGATCCGAGGAGTTCACCATGTGATCAAAAATGGCTAAGGTGGACAATGTGAAATCTTTCCCTTGACCTCTTACATGGGCGTCCATCAAGTTTGTCAGTGCAATGGAATTGGGAGGTGCTGAGGAACCTGGTTTCATTCGGTTCAGAATTTCGGTGCAAAAGGTTGGGCTTCGAGATGGGTCTAGTTTTGTTTGCACTGCCATGATCATGGCATAAGTCTTGGTATCTGGCCGTAGCGTTGGAATGCGAACGCAAAAATCATCAATCATAGCCAATACTTTCGGTGCCGAATACTTTTTTCGATGAACTACATTGTATCGCGTCCCTATCCTCCATTTGTTGACAATAATGTTCAAATGTTCTGTATTCATACGAAACTCAGGATTCCTTTCTGCCATCAACACCATACGTTCCAGTAAGGAAAATGATAACCGAATAATGTCACTGGTATGGGAAGGCTGCCGAGATAGTGCGTGTAAATACTTTTCGGCTAGTCTCCAGTCTTTCATTTCCCATGTGATTGATTCTGGTGATGTTCGAAGTAACTCATTCGTTCGTTCAAACATTATCTGTGACTTCGTAATCCTCTTTGGGGCTGCAGGTGCAGACTCTGAAGATGTGGTGGAACTGAATGAAACTGATAGCATGGAGGATGTCACAGAAGGTGGGGGCAAGAGAATGGACGGCTGAGAAATTGGATGTTGCGCCCGCGAAGCATATCCAAGCGGAGTTAGCGAAGAGCGTCCAGGGACCGCCTGGAGTCTGCGATAATGCCGTGCTGATCTCCACATTTGATTGAGGACTGTGTAGGTTATTATCATGTACTGGTTGGTACTCATATTAATAGTCCTTTACGAGTTTTCATTTTGTGTTTTGAATCCATGCGCGGTCGAATGCGCAGTTTCATGAGTTTAGTCATTTTGGTCGTTTGATGACAATCCACAAATTCGATTCATTTTCCGACGACTCATCTCTCAAAATGAAATGTTGAATGAATGAGGCAGCTTCAATATCTGCCTTTCGATCGAAGAGGCTGGAGCAATTCAGACAAAACCTCACAACCTCGATTATAAAAGTACTAGAAGATGCTTCAGTGTCAAGATCTTCCTTCGTCACAAGCTACAACGTCAAATTACTGACAGAACAGTTCGTACAAAATGTTGATTGGCCAGCGCTCTGTCGCCATCACGACGAGTTGTGTGCTAGACGAAATACAGCAGGATCGACTCCTTTGCAAGAGATATGCGATATTTTGGGTCAATTACTTCCTTTTGCTTGCAATCTTGTCACGATTCGTGTGTTGCTTTCAGCTCTCTTGCATTCGTCTGAGCAGCATAAGGAAGCTACCACTACGCGGTTTCTTCCCTCACAAGAAGTGCTTCAAGCAAAGATTGTTCATTTATTGAACCGCTGTCCCTCCATCCCTTGTAAATCTGCGTTTCGAGGGGTACTCAATACAACAAATTTGGCTGCCCGCCAGCTGAATCTCTTGGTCTCGATTGCCTATCAGTTGGCCCAAGACTGCAACCGCTATCGAATTGATATGGTAGAAGTTATGATTCAAGTGACTAGACTCCTCGACGACAAACTGAAAGAATCTATATCGATTAGAAATATGGCTGCAGTCAGTGGTCCTGTTGACAGGCAGCATGTACAATTATTCCAACGACGAGTCAAGAAGCAACGATATACGCTTTCCGACCTTCACGACAAAGAATTATGCCATGCCAATTCTAGCTACTTCTCAGCATCGAGATTCCCCGTTACAGAACCAGTAGTTTCGCTGAAGAGAGTACTACAAACAAAGGATCCCTCGATCACTAATCCATCCTCGAAAGCCTTTGACCTGGACACACATAACCTGACAATCCGAGCTCTCACCCGGGCCTACAAGAAGTTAGTCAAAATTTCGGCCTCCCATCACCACCCCTTACGAATATTCGCCAATGCTGCTCAGAAGCATAACACAAAGGAGGCCAAATTGCCATCAATCCAAATGTGCGGTTGGATGAAGCTGATCAATCTCCAACCTACCTGCCCATCACTGCGCCTTGGACTCTTACTTTCAGCATCCTTGGATCAGCCCGCAGAAATAGCCACACTCTACTGGCAGGCATATAAAAAATCCAAGGATTCTATTTGGCTACGCTTCTTTTCGGAAGTGGTTGCATCTTCACGCTATTTTGACAACCCGCTGCACTGTTGGACTGCCGCACAACCACTTTGGGATCACCTGGAGGCAGCATCAACTGATCCTAATCCTGGCCCTGTGGCAGCTTGGGCCCACTTGCTGACGATACGTGGGCGCATTTGGGAATACCATGATCCAAAGGAATTTGTCCGACGCAATACAATCTGTTCCATTCACTATGGTGATGCTGAACAGTGGCGACTAGCGCTTCCACAGTTTTCCATCACACTGCAAAAGTATGGCATCCTGGGATTGATGGAATTGAGCCGCTGGGAAGATGATCACAAGGAGGATTTTGAAGCTCGAGATGGAGTTGCCAACGCTCGAAGTAGCGAGGATGGATTCCAAGAGTGGCCATTCGAAGAAGCCTACACAATCGTCGGTGCCTGGTCAAGGTTGATAGAACGTAGAAGTGGTAAAGCGATGACATCACTATCGGAGGAATTCCAAAAGTGTTTGTCTTCCCCAACGCATTATGAGGATTTTCTTGCCAGTGATGCGGCCACGAAAGGTGAAGATGACAAAAATCAAGCAGCAGCTTCCACAAATCCACCACTTTTTGACCATTTGAATACTGACATTCAATACAGCTTTTTGGGATATTTGGATCATTTGGATTTGACGCGAGTACGCGGTGTCTGCCAGGTTTGGAGAAGGATGGTTGATGACGACAAGGCCAGCTTGTGGCACAACGCATACAAGCATCGATTTGGTCCCTATCAGTTGGAAGCACCATTGAAAGACAATGACAACAACCACTGGTTCTCCTTGTTTCGCGCGAAATATTTGATGGAGTTGCCGTTGCGATTCAAGCGCAACACAAAGACAGCCTATCGACACCATACTTGCAATTATATTGGGTGCGATTTTGTAATAAAGTCAGAAAAACAAGAGGCCCAGCACGAACAGCGTCATATTCGTCACATTGCCAAACGTACAGAAATGGCAGAACGAGAGCGAGAACGTCAAAGGAAACGGAAACGACGAGAAGAAGAAAAGGAGCAGAAGGAGCAAGAACGACTGTTTGTTCAATATCTCAAGGAAGAAGCTAAGCGGGAACGTAACGGTGGATAGCGATCAGGGAATGTAGCATTAACTTGTACATTTAGTGTTGTAACATTGATAACATTATACCTTGAAGTGTATGGTCGTCTTGATGCCTTTTTCTTTTACAGAACGACAGCATGGCACTTTTGTCAATCCAACCATTGTTTGTAGCATTTTGTTGCGTCTCCAACATGTTTCTCTAATAGTATCCTCGATTGTCATCATCTTTATCTGGATAATAAGAATTTCGATCATCGTACCCCCTATTGTCGTATCGGTCGTTGTACCGGTCATCATAATATGGATCCCTGCCGTAGTCATCATTTCGCGATCGGCCTTTATTTTTTGTGCCCTTCAGCAAGGGTCCAATCACTGGCATGTTTTTGAGTATAGCCATGGCAACGGGGAACAAGTTTCCAAATAGATTCAAGAACCCAAAGGCTTCCAACACGATTCCCACCACTGGCCAGCCCGCAAAGACAAGTAGAAAACCCAACGCCAAGCACACAGTCGCCCGTGCTTTTTCTTTTTTGACGAGGTATCCCATCGTCCGACCCGGTCCAATCGTCAAGGGAACCCCAGCTACAAAACACAAATTTCCCAATCGCATCAGGGTCTTGTTGAAAAAGAGGGACATGCCCAAAACTGTCAAGGCAGCACCCACTCCCAACATGGGGACACCAATTTTGCGATTACCAGATTTCACTAGTTGGGTTACGGAAATACCAGCACCGCTTCTTGGACTCCGACGACCCTGATGACAAAAAGGATGTGAGTGTCATGTGTCACGGAAGTATTGGCAGTCATGTGGTTGTTGTTCACGACGACCTTGCAAGGGTGTTTTCAGTCTTCTTACCGATGGTGGGTAATCATCGTCGCGTCCATCGTAGTAGTAGTCATCATTATTTCTCCCACGCGGATCTTGAGAATAGTATGGATCATCATCAGCATCATCATAGTATCCTGCTCCTCCTCTGACAAGTAGTATTGAATCTTGTAGTAGATGTTGTTGTTGTTGTTGTTGTTGTTGTTGTTGTTGTTGTTGTTGTCTGACCAAGAATGCTCGACTACTCGACGGCATAGCAAACCTTGTGTGAGCAGCAGTGACTCCCCAAAAGACATCATAGATGCAGATGAACAGAATGCATTTTATGGATATCATGATCTCTGTCGCTACCAGAACTGTTGTTGACAAAAGGTTCCCAACAATAAGCTCGGAATGAGTTTTCCTCTTTTGATGGATTTCAGATTAACACGTGTCATATTTGTCGGAGGACAGACATGTGGGTCAAAGAAGTCGGAAACAGAGGTTTCGTTCGTGCCGTTCTGATTTCTGTTTTCCATATTCTTTGAACCTGGGTTTGGTGATTGGGAGTGAAGACTTGCTGTTGTTGCATACATCTGTATTGTCTATTTGTCACCCAGATACGCCAAAAAAGAATAGAATAGAATCTATTGAAGCCTAGGATTTTCAATGTCGGCTCAAACGTCGTCATTGTCGTCATCCTCTCGAGCATTGCATAGAGAAAACAGCCATCACGATGACAATGATGGCAATGCGGTTGTGGTAGAATTGCAGCACCCAGAAAGCGTGCAAGAAGCGTTAAGACCTCACTGGGACCGTCATCAACAGGCCCAGGTACACCGAGATATGGCGAAGCAAGCCTGTGCTCGCGAATTGGTCCAATTGCAACAACATCACAAACTAATGGAATTGCAAGCAGATTCCCGACGACTGCGCGCCCAATTGCAACAACTAAAAACCAGTTGTGCCAACATGGCCGTTCGGGTCGCTTCACAAGCTGTTGAGAATGATTCCAAACAAGAAACCTCCTTTGCCTTTGCGGCTCCCACAATGCACAACAATTTTTCTTTGGCCCAACACAATCAGTCCCTCGAACGCTTGGAAGATGGTCTCTTGCAAACGAGTATGCAGCATGCTATTCAAGTAGCAACACAACAAGTACGAGCCTTACGATTTCAGTGGGCACGCAAGGCGTTAGCCATGCATCGATTGGTCATTGATCCAGAGGATGTCAAGTCGGCACCCATTCGCAAAGAATCATCCTCGTCCACCGATTCCACCGATCCGTCCTCGATGGCTGCTAAAAAAACACGCTTGCAACGGCTTCAACGCCGAGCCAAAGGAATTGGTAAAATTGGAGGCCTTCCTCTGCCTCATGCCGGACCAGAACTCTATGGAGTCTTGCCTCCAAGAGAATTGCAATCTGCTTTGAGACTCGTAGCTTCTGTCACTTGGACAGTAGCACGATGTCTCGGAATTATATTGCCACATCCCATCTTGTTGACACCTCATGGCACAGCTGGAGACATTGCTCAAAGTCATCTTCAAGCTAGTGACAATCGACAAACGACGCGAAAACCACCCAAGCTGTCATCATCGAGCCAAAAGAGTACTCATGCAATTCCTCAAACAGCTCCAACACTGACATCTGCAGCAACTTCGGTCGCTACTTCTGCGGCCACTTCGGCAGTCTCACTTCTCTCGTCAGCATCTTACTTTGGCTCCTCGCTCTTGAAAAAGGGAGCCAAAAAGGCATACTCCAAGGCAACCGGCTATGAATATTCGAGCAGCAGTCGGAGTAGTAACGGCTATTATTCCCAAGGCAATACTGGCAGCACCACCAGGCGACCTTCAACTAGCAGCTTGGACAGTCGATACACGTCCAACTCTTATTCCACTTCCAATTCTTATCCCTACTCTTCCAGTATTTCATCAACCTCTCACCCGCAGCATGGACAACCAACCATTGCCACCATTCCATCCTCATCGGCTTTATCCCAGGACCGACAACACTTGTCTCAACGGATTCATCACGCCACTGCTGCTGTTTTGAGCGAAGATGTTACGAGTAGTGCTTCTGCCTTTACCTTGTCCCCACTACCGGAAGTGGCCAAGGAAGAAGACTTTGCCATTGCTTTACAGCTTTTGCAAAACAACATTATTTGCTTGTGCATACGAGCAGGGGTTCCAGTCTCGCAATTGTGGCCGGCGGAAGCCATTTTACTGAATCTGTACGCTCTGGATTCGTACTGCCAGCAACAGATTGCGGTGGATTATTAGTAGAAAGGAGCAATGCAATCCTTATCGTTGTAGTCGAATTAGTTGACCTAACCTAATTCGACATGATAATAGCAAATCAACTACAAAATGTAAATAGAATAGACACACTAGTGTTACAATCAATACAAAACCCCCCTTTTACCAATTGTCTGCATCTGTGTCCAGAATAGGTATTGAGTTTCCCATTGCTGATGGTTTTCCCCAACACAAAATCATACCATCCCTGGAGCCTGTTACTAACCTACGCCCTGGTTCCCACGCTTCAATGCAAGTAATCATGTTCAAATGACCCTTCAGGACCTGCTGGGGCGACCCACCTTCCATTCCAAATCCCAAAATGTTGTGATTCTTGGCAACCCAAATGCTTGTGGCCATGCTGCCTTGACTACTATAATACAGGGGTCCTGTTACCATCATGGGTGCTTTGCGCAGTCGCCCTGTACTTGGCCGCGTTCCTCCGGGAGCCACAAATTTGACAATTTGTCGCTGTGGACTACCCGCAGTCCTCAAGTCCCAAAGGCACAAGTCTCCGTCGACTCCACCGATGCTAGCCAGGTAGTGGCCATTGGGGAAAAACTTTAAAGCGCCCACATGACCTACTGAATGCGACAAGATGTATTCTGATTGCAAGTGCTGATAATAGTTGGGAGCAAGTGATGCCGAGGCCCGTTTTCGTTTCTTGATTTTGGTCAAGGGCGGCTTTCCTTTCGGCTTTTTTTCTCGAAGGTGTGCATAGTCAGCTTTGTAAGGTTTGTTGGGCTTGAAAGTAGATACAGCTGTGACTTCGCGGTTGAACACGGTAATGCAGGCTCGGCTTCCACTCTTGCGAATGTCCCAGAGGCGAACCGTACCATCTTTGGACCCCGAAGCCAGTACCACCGGCATGTTGGGACTCCATTGCAAGGTGGAAATACCATCCGTGTGACCTGACAATTCATGAGAGTGAGATCCCGATCGAATATCCACTAGTTTAATGGCATCATCATTCCAAGAACCAGCGGCAATCAAGGAATGATCTCCACCTGTTTGCAAATGGGCGATCCCACCTCCTCCAGCATCGTCGTCAAAGGGATGCACCCGTAGGACGGGTTGCATTTGATTGGTATCCCAAAACAATAGAGTCCCGTCGTAGGCCGTTGATAAGAATGCGCCTGAATCCACAGGATACCATTGGACATGTGCTACCGAACTGGAATGGCCTTCGGGAATGTCATAGTTCTGAGGCGCCGTCACTTTGATGGAACGAGCAATGGGATGAAAGGCCGATTTGCGGGCAAGACTGTTGTTGTTGGTGCCTTGCCGAATGTGGTGCTCCGAGCCCCACTTGCTTAAATCGAAAATGGAAACGGTTCCATCCGCAGATCCAGCAAGCAAAAACCTGCCATTCGTCTTGTCGACCGCCAAACAATCGATTGAAGATTGATGCGGTGAAATTATTTCAGGGTTTGTGAGCAATTCTTTCGCGTCAAAGCTTTGGGTGACAAACCGGGCAAAGGCCATGGGAGATTGAGGGCCGTGGTGGCGATTCACTACCAGCGAACAGAGAGGTTGCTGCTTTCTTGTTAAGAGATGATTGGCAGAATTCATGCTGGTTTTCCTGCCCAATGAGCCACAGCTCGGACCAAATAGTAATTCGCAAAACTAGCACTAGAAGTGTAGGCCAGAGATGTTGAAGATTACGCCATCGCTTTGTTCAATAGCGGAGAAGACTGAATAAAATGTTTTGCACGTTTGTGGCTTTTGTGTCCGGTCGAATGGATCCTCCAGTTGACTCTATCGACTTCAGTACTGATTGTTGACCAGCAAAGATTTTTTGGAAGATACTTCTGTAGTAGTCACAGATAGATACGTCTAGTAGGTATGTCATTCAACTCGCATTGACTACACTGCCCTTCTTTAGGACAGAGCACACATAAATTACGATAAGCGCTGGAAATGCATACCGGTAGTGCATCATGTTGTGTATTACGGTATGTTTGTGAAAGTATTAATGTGAGAAAAAAAGTCGTTGTCGTTATGCTGTGCGAAAGTTTTAACCGGCCAGCGGCGCGCGCGTTCCATTTTGAATTTATGTGTGTCGTTTTCTCTCATCAAATCACACGGACAGAATAGCGATCTATCATACGAGTACTGCTTGCACCTTCTCCTCTCCCTCTGTTTCAGATTCTTCAATTGCACCACAGGCAAAGCACAGTTGGATAGAAAAATTCACGTAGAAATTCAAACCAACCAGAAATTGGTTCCTACTTCCATTTTCAGGTTTCAGCAGAGAGATTGTAAAGGAGGATGAGAACCAATGAAGCGTTCATTGATGAAAAGGAAAACAGCACTTGTTGCACACCAACTTGGTACCTATGTCGCCACTGCTGTTGCAGATATGGCTGGTATCCTCTAGCTGTGGCTCCTCTAGTTACTATTGGGTGTCTCTTGTCCATTTATTCATCAGCAGGATGTGATTTCATTCGAGTCCAAGTTGGTTTTACCCCTTCCAACGATGCTTGGAATAAAAGCATTGCTCAGTTTGGGATTTTCATGTACCAGAGTTTTGAAGAGGATGATAATTTATTGCAGGGTGCTTTCGTAGACGGTTGCCGATGGTATGATGACAGCTTCACAAATGAGTTCATGGAGGATGACCAAACATGGCATGTTACAACAATCATGGCATATATTTCGGCTGCTGCCGGTGCAATAGCAACTGTACGTTGCAAACTGTTTCTGCATGCACGCGAAACCACGATATGCTTACACGTTTTCTTCTCGCCTTACAGATGACAGCGTGGTTGTTTGTTCTCACTCCCATTCCAGTATATTTCTTCTGGCCGGGATTCCTTTTGCCCGCATTGATGACAGCATTCCTGACAGAAGGTTCAAAGTTCCTTATCTTTGATACAAAAGTATGTAGAAGTACGGCTTGGTATCCCAGTGGTTCCGATTCCCTACCTCGAGTCGCTGAAGAATGCGCGATGGGGGCAACAGGTGCCTATACGATTGCAAGTGTTTCAATATTTTTCATCTCTTTGATCCTCGTCTGCCTAAGAGCACCGAAATTGAGACCTCTAGAGTCAAATTATGGCACAGACTTTGAGGATGATTTTGATGGACCGAGACAGCACGAACAGCTTGATGCCGTCGAAGAAAACAATATATACCCAGAGGCCGTTGAAGAAAATCACATATCTGTTGTCAGCAGCATGACCCATCCTACTGTGCCAACTATACGGTCTATTCCTCATCATATCGAAAGACAGCAGGCATTCACTCCAAATAGCAAGTCGACGATCGATGCAGACGATTCTCAATACTATGACGACTCCTACGCAGGGGATGGAGTTTTTGATGACGGGTCTTCGTCTTGTCCTCACTTCCACAGCAAGCAATATTACGACGAGCAAAGTCTCAACGGTCGATCTATTGGTAGTGGGGCACGAAGTATCACGCCAGTTGTGCCAGTAGTTTCAGAGAGTCGGCTTCGGACAAAGGAAAAGATGCAAAGAAATACAGAAGACAATTCAACCGAATTGATTGATAAGTTTGTTCGTGAACTGAATGTACGCTTTGACGTCAGCACATCATAGAGAAAACGACACCTCTGTCGTTGACATACATAGGTGATACCTGGTGTAGAGAAAGCCAAGAGTGTTAGTTCATAAGAGGGTAATGCAGTGTACACTACAATAGAGTATAGTACAGTAGGTATGGCTTTAGTTCATAATATAGAATGGGTCGATGTAGTCAAAGCGTGACAACACTACACAATGCAATATCTTTATTGAACCATTTATTTCCTCCGCAACCTGAGTTCGAGCCATGAAGACTCCAAAGGTAATATTCGACAACGACAGAATTCGTGTCAGTGATCTTCGGCTGTCTCCAGGTGAGTCGTCTAAGGTGACTTTCACGCATCCGACGGTTCGTTGGCAGGTGGATGAAGGGCTTGATAAGACAGGTCCAATCGCCGACAAACAGGTCCATTTTCAAGAGAATGACTCGACCTGTGAGTTGCACAATGTGGCGCCGGATTCTATTCTTCGACAAGTGTGGTTCGAAATCAAGAAAGAACCTCGAAGGTCAGAAGAAAAAACAAAGGAAATCCTTGCAAATGCAGTGTATTCCACAAATGTCGGAACGGAGCTCCTGTTCGAGAATAGGTGGTGTCGGGTGTGGGATTTCTGCCTTGGGATTGGAGAAGGAGACCCATCTACACCACATCATCATGTTTTGGACTATGTATACATATATGTTGCACCTGGAAGACTTCTTGGCTACAGGCATGATGGCACTCCTGGCCTCTTTGATTCTATTAATGAAGATGGTGATGTAACATGGAATGATATTCCTGATGGGGCAGAATTGGATCCAGAATATGCGCATGGAGGAAAGAATGGATACGGTCATTTGCCAATGAGAGAGTATCTTGTAGAATTGAAATAGATGCAAATGACAGATAGGACTACAGCAATCTTCAGGTGTTATTTTTCAGGTAATATACAAACAGGCAATCAAAACAGATAGTCATACATATGAAGCTTCTGGGGAGTCGACGAATAAATCATTAGAACACAGAGCCCTTGATCAAATAGAACAAAGCATCAGCTGAAGAGAATCCATGGTGGCATCTCGACGGAGCCTGATCGTCCGATGTTTCTTGAAAGTATCGATTAACCCTCTCAAATAGTGTTGGCCACAACCCCATGGGAAGCATATTCTGATCCAAATACTGTCGCCCACCCCTGTTAAGAGCAAGATCAATATAGACTTGAGGGTGCATAAGGCGATCTTCAACATCCAAGACTTGCAGCATGAAATTTCCCCGTATAGTTGAAGGGTCGAGCTGTTTTGACAGCTCATTCTTCTTGATATAAAGCTTTTGAAGGCCAGTAAACCTTTTCAACTGCACCAACAAAAGAGACAATATCGAATCCTTCAATCCACAGTTCTCGAAATTTAACTCCCGTAATGTCGTGTTGACTGTCAATACTTCTGCAAATGCGGCCATGTGTTGCTTGTCTACAAAGCTTTCGTACAAGTCTAAACGCTGTAATTTCTTGTTCTCACGTAAGCCCGCGGAAAGACTAAGTAGATCCAGCGTCCCAGGATTTTGTTGTGCTAAATTCAAGCTCTTCAGCCGACTCGTTGGGGATTGCAGTAGCCTGCTGGCTGCATTCATGGCTTCATCTTCCGCATAGTTCATTGCCAACGATAGGTGCTGAAGGCTCTGGTTGTCTTGTAGTGACAATAGGATTTCGGCGATTTCGTCATCTTGCAATCGACAATTTTCGAGATTCAGCGACACCAAGGATTCGTTGGTCTCTAATGCTTGACATATCACCTCGATCGAATCAGGGCTAATTTCGCATTGACTGAGATCCAATTTCAATATCGACGGTGCGTTATTAATTCCTTCGAGAATAATGCTCGTAGCTGCTTCTCTGGTCAACTCAATGAACAACACTAGCTCATGTAGATAACATGAGCATAAACCTTCTTTCATAGCTTCGACACTATCTGGATCCAGTTCATCGCCTATGATGGACAAATGTTTGATGTTCTCATGTTTCAGAATTGCATTCAAGAGTGCATACATATGATGACCGCTTGAGTCATCAAACTCGACCTGGGACCATCGAAACAACTGATCAATGATTTCATAGACAGTGTTGTAATCCAAGTCAACCCGGTGAAGAGTCAAGATTTCGCACTTTTCGTTGTCCTCCCCAACAATGTCCTTGGGTAAATTCCGCAGTAGATTGATCAGATCAAATGAATCCATATTCGAGTTGAGAGTCACGCTATTCCTAGCTTCCATACTCCTTCGATAGTCAAGCTCGTTCATTTTGGTATGCCTATGCGATGGCGATGAAGAAATCTGAAGAAAGAATTGAGTGTGTAGTGAATGAATATGAATATATACAGTGGGAAGGAAGCAATAAAAGTTTTGAGTTTCGTGAAATTGAAGCGTGCTTTGGATTTCGTCGATCGATTAATTCGACAAACAACCAATTCGACAAGTTCGACTTTCTGCGACAACCGAAAAAACCTTGTTTTTGAAGCACAAACGTTTTGAAGGAGTGCTCAACACGGTCACCCAACGGGATGGAAACTTAACCGATTCAGGGAAACGACCGTTTCCCAAACGGTGAGAGTTGGATGTCGTTTTCACACAATTTTCTCGTAGCGGGAAACGAAATCTTTCGCTATGGATACAAAACACAATGGAAAAGTTTCCTCCACACTCGCTGGCAGGAATGATCCTGGTGTTGCTCGTTTAGCGGGCCTCAGCATTGGGAATGTGCAGGTATGTCAAATTTCATGCTTCGCTCTTACCGCCTCAATGTTTATCCAAACTCAAACGATTGTTCTCTGGTGAGAAGGAACCTTTTGCTTGTCCCGTGAATCTTGATGAAGAACGCGATACAAATGCGTCACCAAGATCCGACACTACAACAGCAGCTTCAGTGGAGCGTCGCGACGATACATTTAACAATAGAGCATCTATCTCCCGTCGCAACCATGTTTTTCATCCATACTCTGCGGTATTTGGATCCCTACCATCTTATTCTGCTGAGAGAAGAGAAGAGGAAGAGCTGAGCTTTCCGTTTGTTGTCGATAGGAAACCGAAACACGGTAACCTTGTACGCATTCCAAAACCCCATAGAAATGCAAATACGGGGCTTCCTCCTTTTGTATCCGCGTTGTTACAACCACAACAACGCAATCCGAGTGACAGTGAAAGTAGTACTCTGAAACAGGAAGCTCGAAGCCACAACATTGATTATTTTGCGGAGTTCGCACCTCAAAAGGTGTATAAATCACCCACAAGACCCACAAACACCATTCAGAGGTCAATTGTCAATACACCACTAGGGTTGGCTGTGCTTTTGAATCATGATGGCTCCAAACCAACCAGTACCCCAAGATCTTTGCCACGTCATCCGGCAAACACTATTCGGCCAATCCAACCTCAATTTGCTCCCTCAAATTCTGCCCAGGTAGCCACAGAACAAGCCCAAAAGTTTCGACGTTGGCAACCCGAAGAAGATGATGTCCTCAAGTTCGCAGTGGAGACTGAAGGAGGTCCACCCATCAACTGGAAGAGAATTGCCCATACTTACATGAACAATACCCGGACTGCCTTGCAATGCAAAAGTCGCTGGACCAAGTCGCTAAAGCCAGGACTCGCACGCGGTCCCTGGACAAAAGAAGAAGATGCCTGCATCCTCCGATACAAGCAAGAGGGCTTGAAATGGTCTGAAATTTCCAAGTACTTGCCCGGTCGCCTCCCCGAACACATTAGCGATCGTTATAACAACGTCCTCGACCCAGAGTTGAAGAAAGATCCCTGGACTAATGAAGAGGATCGCATCTTGTTCCAAGAGCAACGTCGGATCGGAAACAAATGGACCCAAATCTCCCACAACATCCCAGGTCGGTCAGAAAAGTCTGTCAAGAACCGTTGGCACAATCTGAAGAACACTCGCAAACGCCGCGAACGTAGTGAACTCTTTGGACGCAACGCCCGTGCCAAACAGCAACGATTTCTAGAAACGAAGCTGCGATTGCTCAAATTGGAAATGACACAAAAGTCGTCCAGCCCAAAAATTGAATCCGCCATGGTGCTGGAACAAAAGCGACTAGAAGAGCAGCTTCAATCACTCCAATTGGTAACAACCGAAAACCCATCTGTCATAAAGTGCGAACCCATAGAAGTCATTGAGATCGATGACGACTAGACCCAGACGTCGTGTCAGGTGTGCCTGGGATTTTATAATAAATATAAAAAAAGAACTGTAGAAATAAAGTAAAAAACAATATGAAGCAAAAAGTGAACGACAAGTCCTTGCTTTCTATCACTGTATCGGGCTTCGTAGTCTTTTGCCGGGTGTGTTCTTCAGGAGGTACAGTACTGCAATTTGAAATTGGGAGTATAGTTGCCAAGGCAAGCGGGTCACGGGTGATGGGTGATGGGAACCCTGCCCGGCAATGCTGCGGTCTGTCTGCCTTCCTTTGTAGTTTGAGCCTGCAACCACTGTGTTGGAAACAAAAAGTTGAAGCTTCTAATTTCAAACTTCGACAAGACAAAGCAACCACATCTTTTGCCCGATTAGACTACTGTTTTCTCTAGAAAAGAAAGAACATTCGCGTAGCTACAAAGTCGTAGAACGAAGGACTGGAGTAACTTACCGGAAACTTCACTTTCAAAGATGCCAGACAAACCTGCAGAAGAAGAGACTCTGTTGTCGCAGCTAATGTCTGCATTGGCTGCTGGGGCTCGAGCTGTACAAGGATTGCCCCTAGAAGATGAATATGACTATCAAATGTCTTATCCTGAGTTCCGCCAGCTCATTGAATCGAATCATGAATCTTTGATTGATGTTCTATTGTTGGCCGTGTCATCATCAGCTGGCCTCTCAGACCACTTTCAAGACTATTTGGGACTGGAAATCGATACGCTGGACGACCCTCTACTATGGGAAGCATGTGCTGATATATGCGACGGTTTGCTAGAGCAAGCAGAAAACGATTCTTCCTCTAGTTCGATGGCCCAGGATATTTTGAATGCACGCAATCAAGCACAGACCTCCTTTGGACGCTTGCTGCACGGTATCGTTGATATGGACAAGCCACAAGATGTCTTCAAGTTTTCTACTAACTTAATTGGTCGCAATGAACCGTTCATCCCCCCAATCACAAAGAAACATCATGCTGTCAAACCCTTGGATTTGACACTTCATCCTGGACACGGTTTAGAAGACCGCTTTGGGGATCTCCGAAGTCGACCAGTTTTACTGGACAAGACCATGATTGCCCCTTCCTCGCACGTCCCCCACTGTTATCAGGCAGAATTGGAAGCCCTCAAGTACACCCAGTCGCAGTTAGAAGCACCTCAATCAAAGCCATCGCGAATTCAAAAGCCAAAGGGTCCATTGGAAGCAACTTGGATTGATACCGCTCGAGCGTTGAAAGACTTGGCAAAGAAGATCGAATCTGAAGGTGTTCGTGAGATTGCTCTGGACCTGGAGGCGCATTCTTATCGAAGCTTTGACGGCATGATCTGCCTGATTCAAATCACATTCAACAAGGAAAACTATCTCATTGACCCATTTCCAATATGGAAACATATATCAGAGGCTCTTGGTCCAATCCTCGCCAACCCTAAGATAGTAAAGGTTCTGCATGGTGCAGACTCAGATGTGCAATGGCTGCAACGCGACTTTGGAATATATATTGTCAACCTATTTGATACTGGGCGAGCGGCACGAGCATTGCACATGCAGTCTGCTGGATACGCGCATCTTTTGCACCACTACGTCGGTATTGTGGCGGATAAATCTCACCAGCTGTCAGACTGGAGACAAAGGCCGCTACCAAAAGCCATGAAGGAATATGCTATCATGGACACTCACTTTCTTCTGGACATCTACCACCAGTTGAAGTACGATTTGAGTCAACATGCCACTGCTTCAATCGAACAGGTTTTGGGTGAAAGTATGAAAGTGTGCATGATTCGATACGCACCAGAACCATTTAAACCAAACGGCTACAAGTCTATCATGGGCAGAGGAAGACGACGACGGGGGACCGGGCGATCAACGTCGAAAACAGAACTCAATGACACTCAGGAACAAGTTCTCAAGGCGTTATGGGACTGGAGAGACCAAATTGCACGACAGGCAGATGAATCGCACGCATACGTCTGCACAAATGCAGCTCTCTTGCGACTAGCACTTTCGCGTCCGTCGACCTTGACTGCTTTGCAAGGACTGTTGCAGCCAATTCCACCACTGTTGCTTCGGAACGCAAAGGAAGTGCTCGATCTGATCCAGTCTTGCCAGTCGCAACCTACAAAGTCGCAATCCCTATCATCTGCGTTTTTCAAGCCTGCAACCGCAGACGATGATGATTCATCTCTCACCAACCGCGTGTTACGAAGCCCTGTCTTGGGAACAGAAGCTCTCTATCGTCAAGCAGGATGGATCTCACCAAGTCTTTGTGGCCCGTCAAAGAATGAGATGGAGGTAGAAGATATTGTGACCAGTGCAACGGATGACGATAATGTCAACGATGGCTCGGACCAGCAACAGATTAAACCTCGAAGGCTGTTGGCAGTTCATGAGTCCAATCAATCCTTTCAATCACGGCAATTCACTGCTCACAGTTTAAAGCTTGGCACGTCTTCATCAAACCAGAACCACAACGACGGTCGCGGCGGAGTGGATGGCTTAGGATCGGCACGAGCAGCCAATGCACAAAATTTCGAAGAAGAGGCCCACTTGGCTCAAATAAATGCTGATGCAATTCGCAGAACCCAAGAGAATCACGTCAAGATGATTGGACTAGTCTCGCCAACTTCAGACATTGAGGAACACGCTGTCGAGAGAATCAACCGGGAGGATACCACCGAAAAGCCTGAGGAAGACGAACCTGCCATTCCTCGATCCATGAAAGAGATTTATCAAATATCCAACCGTAATCGGCGGGCGAAGAAGACCCCTTCACTCCGAGAGGTTCAAAATAAGAAAGAAACCAGTGAATTGGAGAAAGCCGAGGCGCTTCTGAAAGAACGCGGCATGGAGGGATACTTTGATAATCTTCCTGGAACACCAAAACGACAAAGAACCAAGTCGACTGGAAACTCGTCATCGTCTTCAGTTTCTGAGGACGCCCCAAATGATGCCCAAAATGCATCACGGGATGATGACATTGCTTTCATGAAGGATATTGGCTGGATCAAGGACAAGCCGGGAGGCAGTAGCACGATTGTGGATACGAAAAATGATCCGCAGGAAGGCAATTCATCGACTGTCGACGAGCCCATGAAGGATGCTGCACCGAAGCCTTACGACTACTCCAAGATTGGTCAAATCGGCGCCTTCAGCGCCACACCTGGTGCCAATCCGTTCTTCCAGGGTGTTGCTGTTGCAGGGGGTCATTTGAACCAGCAGTTTGGGAAGACGCCGAGCCGCAACAAGAAACAAAGCAATGGGAATGCTAGGGGGAAGCAATCATCTCGGCGGCAAACAGAGCGGCCAGAACGGGGAGAGGCTCGTGCACAAGTATATAAGAAGCGATAAACTGATAATATCCGTCGGCTTACAGTCAAATTATATTTGCTAGCTAGCTAATGGTGACCGTGACTGATTTCATTTGGATTGGTTTTGCTGGCTGTTCAGAATTAGTTTCGCTAATTTCAGCATGCTCAATTTTCTTAACGATAGTGTCATATCCCTCAATTATCTTGCCAAAGACTGGATGGGCAGACTCTGAGCTACCATTGAACCAATCAAGATGTGGATTGTCCTTCACGTTGATAAAGAATTGGGAACCTCCCGTGTCCGGTTCTCCACTGTTAGCCATCGACAGTGTGCCCTCTTTATTGGAAAAATCTTTGATCAACTCGTCTTCAATATTGCCGTATTCATCTCTGGTATGTTTCTTTCCAGTGCATGATTTGAAAGAAGTTTCAGGTGGACCAGCTCCCTCGCCGATACCCTCTTCTTCTAGAGTGCCGTACTGTCGTTGGGAAAATATTGCATAAGGTTTTGGACAACAAGATGGCTAATCCACCGACTGGGATTCGACTTACGTAGACGTGTGGATTGATTGCGTTTGGACAGCCAAACTGGATACAGTAATCTGGGACTATTCTATGAATGTAAAGGCCATCGTAGTACTTCTGGTTGATAAGATCAATTAAGTTGCCACTGTCAAGAAATTGTAATGAGAGACTTTCAGATGACCGTGATGAGGGAATCAATTGACTTTTCGTACCACGTAATCGGCATTTTTTCTGTGAAGAGCTCCGCCTTGAACGTGCCTTCACTCGTCTCAAATGTAACTGTCGTCACCATCGTATAACCTCAATCAACCTGGGTAGTTTGTGTCAATGATCAATAAAATAACTGAAGACACAATCTCAATGACCATGACTGATTGAGTCACGAGTCGATACATTCGACCCAAGCAATTTTGGCGGGAAATTCAAATTGCTACTGGGTTATGCATGCGTAACGTTGTCTACTGAATCATATTGTCTTCCATTCTTACAACTGTTTGGGTTACTTACATTAGCGTTATTGAATAGCTGATGACAACAAAATTCAACAAAGCTTGCTTTTTTTAAATAAAAAGGCCTTGAAAAATAATCGTACACTATGATCAGTTTTGTACGCCGACGGACTCTCGCTCTGGATCGGCATGCATTTTCGAAGAATATTCCTCTCAATCTTGCCAAATGAAGTCCCGTTTGTCTGATCTGATGACACGCATGAACCTTTTGAATGATGGTGAATTCACTTGTTGACAACATAAAGATTCCACCATGAGCACTGAGGAAAGAACTATGCTAGCGGATATCGACATTGAAGAAAACAGAAATGGACACGAAACTGAGATAGACGCTTCTGGGTTGGAGTGTGACATCATCCCTACAAACGAGAAAGAAATTCGTGCTGGACATGAGAACACGACTGAAGCACCGAAGAGCGCCCCACCGCACGAGAAAGAAGATCATATTGCGATTGCTGCTCTCGCCAAGAATACCAGCGGTATGAACAAATGCTTCATCATTTGCGCTTTTGCAGTTGTCGCAGTTGCCTCAGGCGTAACTGGGGCCTTAATTGCAAGAAAACAGAGCCCTGGTGCCATTGCACTCTCCACGAACCCTATCGTGCCTCAAACTACTGTATCTCCGACAACATCACACCCGACAACTGCACCCTCGACCCATTCAAACCCTACAGAGGAACCAACTTCCCCACCAACGACTGCTTCTCCCTCGACCCATTCAAATCCTACGGAGGAGCCAACATCTCCACCGACTACTGCTTCTCCAACAACCTTGACACCGTCTTTGAGTCCTCGTCAATCTGCTATCCTCGATGCTTTTACCGACTATGGTCCTGTTCATGCCGAGGCATTTCAATGGCTGCTTGATACCGATGAGTGGGTACCATCCTCAATGATATCGGGGGATACGAAAGCTTTGTGGCATCAAAGATACGCAGTTGCAACGCTCTTTTACTCCACCAATGTACCATATCTAGCCAACAGTGCCTTTCGTACAACGAATTCAGTTTGTGAATGGGCAGGAATTGAGTGCTCGGACGGATTGGAAGTTGATGAATTGGATTTGGGTAAGTCGTCCTGCTGTAGGTTGATCTTTCTATGATTGTGTCTCATCGTTCCCCATTTCACTCCATTGAAAACAGCCCATGCCATGATGAGCGGGAGCATCCCTACAGAAATTGGAATGTTGACTGGGTTATCGTACCTCGATTTCAGTAAGATTTGGAACATGTCTTCTGAAAGGGAATGTTGACATCTCTCATATCACTAACTCTTCTCCTACTGTCTACAGCAAATAACGACATTGGTGGACCGTTGCCGTCCGAGATTGGTTTACTGTCTGATCTCAATGATATTCTGCTTTGTGAGTTGCACGAATATGATCTGCCATGCAATGCAGTGACAGGCTCGCTAACAAGTATTTCTTATTGCCACAGCACACAATTCGATTACCGGGTCTGTGCCGTCAGAAATCGGGCATTCTAGCCTCTGGTTTCTCTATGCGGGTAAGTTTAGTGTTGTTGCGTGAACATTATTGGTTACAAGTTGATTGAGTTGAGTGTCTGACAATGTACTGTACTCCTTAGACCACAATAAGTTCTCAGGAAGTCTTCCGCCTCAGCTTAAAAAAGTTTTGGGCGTAGACTTGTGTAAGTCTCGTCCGATCAAGCTTGTGCACTCGTACTGTTTTGTGTAATCTAACCATGTTTTTACTTCACCCGCCATTTTTCCTTTGGACTACCGTAGCTTTCAACCAACTATCAGAACATATCCCAGATGATTTGTTTACAGACCGATTGTCGATGCTCATCCTCAATGACAATAGGCTATCTGGATCTTTGCCTGAATCTTTGCTTGAGGCAAGCCAACTTACAACACTTTGGCTCTGGAACAATGAGCTCACTGGGTCAATACCGGCTTTGAACGCCATATTGTCAAGCTGTAAGATCGGAAACAATCAGTTCTCAGACACGACGAATGGCGAGGGCTTTTGCTCCTTGTAGATGCGCCAAGATGGAGGAAGAGACAATGGAGAAGTTTTATTATTACATACAAAGATACATGCAAAAGATAAATACAAAAGATACAAACAAAAGAAAAGCAAAGAGCTTCAGTAATAGTTACAACTTGAACTAGTTTACATGTTTGAAACACATTATTGGATTGCGTTTCGAGTCTATAGCAATGGTTGGCTCAAAGTAGCACAAGCGACATGACGGGACACGAAATCCACCATGCCAGCTCTAAAGTTGCAGCAAATAAGGGTAGTGTGCCATTTGGGCACCTTGAAACGTCACTCGCAGTCTACAGCCAATGCTGTGCGAGCATCTTCGCTTTTATCATCATTGCAAGCGTTGCAATTTGTGATTTCGAACGAATCGATATAGTCGCGATTTTTGGCATGCCGAGTTCAAACTTCCATGATCTCACAATCATTTCGATCTCCACGCAACCGTCTCCATCGAGACGGCTTGTCATCTTCTGTAAGATCCAACACCTCAGTGTTTTCTTTGTCTCCCTCATCAGAACTGAAAGTGCTCTTCATAGAAACGCTAGACAGCCTCTTCTTCAGCTTTGCCCTGAGATTGTTGGGTTCTGAAGAGACGGATTGCTCATCATTTTGTGGTTGTCGCTCTTCATCTATGGATCTTTTCGAGTCACCACCACTTGACAAACTCAGCCGTCTTCGAATCTTTTGCAGCGACTTGTTACGCTTTCTTGTCTCTATTTCTTCACTAATTTCCTCCAGTTTCATTTGAAAGTATTCTTCCTGTTTTGATCGGATATTCACTTTCGTTTCAGCAGTTATCTTGCTCTGAGCCATCCGTTCGTCTACCAATGCAGGCATTGTCTCTGTAAGTTGCTTGGCAACCAGATTTGGTACTGAATATTGAAAGGAAAATAACAAAGTTGAAAATGTTAGTTGTTCGAATTCCTCACTGCACACTGATATAAATGGCTGAACTTGAACTTACACAAATTCTCTTCAATTTGGTCCTTGAATCCAATGTTCCGAGTAAACCATCTCAACCAATTGCGATCAATCGATTCCGAGTCTACATTCAGCACCTTCAATTTGAGGACAACATAAGGTCCTTCTCGAAACACTTCCTCCACCGTAATCGTCACACCCTTTTTGGCAAAAGTACGAGGCAGCTCTCGACAGAATCGTTGACTTAGCACTTGAGCAGTCTTTCGCCGCCCGGTAAAGTAAGTAGCGGCATGCGCAGCTTGATTTTGGACTGGTTTGGGTAGCTTCTCCATTCTTTTCATGACTTTTTCCTTCACGGCTAAGGAAGCATCAACAATAGTTATGTTCAGAAAGACTACGTTCTCTTTCTTCTTCTTGGTAGCCATTTTCAACTCTTTCGTGTCTTGACAGGTTAAGTGATAATTGTCGTTGCAGCAGCAGTGTTGTTGCTGACAACTTCAACACACGGAGAGCTGTCGGGACTGAGGTTGTTGACGGTTGTGACCTTTTGAGGGTTTCAATGTTATCAAATAACCTTTGGCTTGCGTTCGGCATCCTAGCTAAATTCTGTGTGACACACGGGTTTCATCCTATGTGTGTCGTGCGAAACGAGCCAGATCGCCAAAGCCAGAAGAATAACACGAATAAACCTAGACACAGCCGTTAAGAAACGGTTATCCGGGTTACTTCAACAAAATTTCAATAGGCTAACTTGACTTGACTTGACTTGACTTGACTTGACAGCATACCCACCAACTCAATTGAAAATGATAACACCAATCTACCAGTCGACGATGCTAACCTCAGAGCTTTTGGAGTATCGAGATGGAGAGGGTGAAACTTAAGCTGCCGTCGAGATTGATTAGGCCGTTTCTTTTTTCTGAAAAAGAAACCGAAAAAGAAACGTCTCGATGAGAAACGGCAATGATACGCCATTCTCACAATCAAAGCACGATTCCAACATCAGCCTTATTCATCCTCCTTTCTTTTGCCTATCATGAATCGTTCAAATTCATCTTTCATGACATCGCCTTTAGCCATGCAGCCATTGGGGATCAAATCCAGTATTGTCAGTAAAAATGTGCCGAACGTCGCCACTGAGAATGATGGCCGTCAACAATCAATGCCACGTGTCAATTCTGCTTCTGTGACTGCGGCTACAACGGTTACCGCTTCTACCACAACAACGACTACTGCTACAATCGAGACTGTGGTGGGAGCAGAAGAGCCTACCAACAAGGATAATGTGCCTGACAAAATATTTCCCGCTGACGCTGGGAACATTCAATCTCTAGTGTTTGATGCTGAGGATGTCCGTCACGATTTGGGGCCACCGGACGAGAATCAAGTACCGTCTCCTAGCAGTGTTGCTGGTAACAAGCGCAAGATTACAGGCAACGTTCCAGTCTTTGAGATCAGGAAATTGCATGCCTTTCAAAAGGATGAAATGCCAGTCTACTGGAACATTACCAACCTAAAGCCCAGCAAGGTGACTCGACACTTGCGTTGCCTCCTATTGGCACTGGAATCTCGTCCCACTTTTTCTCAGGTTCGCCAGCAGTACTATCAATTGCGAGATCACTTTGTGTATTTCTATGGCTTTTTGCAGATCCATTCTACTGAGAAAGAACAAAAGGTCAAACTTCAAGCGCTGTTCAAATCGATCTTTGACAAACTGCATGCCCTACTCTCTCTGGCAGACCGTTTGGAGGGTGACGATGAGGAGGAGCTGGTGACCGATGACGAGAGCGAGAACTGGTCGGAGCTATCTGATGACCCCAAGCGCCGACGTATTGAGTAAATTGAACACATATTCCTTCCTTCAATATGGTTAGGAATCTGTTGTGTACTGTACCTAAAAGTATGATGATAATCAAACAAGATGATATAATAATAATGATAACATTTTATAAATTTAAAAGATCCAAGTTTAAAAACGCAAGGTCGAAATTATCTTTCATTTTGGATTGGGAAGTACGAAGTATAGTCAAAGTGGTTCATGTGATCAATTGTCTATCTTATTTCTATTCTCACAAGTAGTGCTGATTTTTTGTCGTACATACCCCCTGTGCTCCCCGTGTGCTATGATGAAAGAATTGCAATTTCAATACATTTACACTTGATGAAGACGGGCTGTGGGATTTGGAGTGGATCGAAAGATAGTAGGAGCGTTGTTCGGAGGAGCGATGCCAAATTCTTGAAGTAAGTTTTTGTCGCTGGGAGGAGCCATGACAATTCCTCGAGGCGAATTTCCATTGCTCGACGGGGAGACAACAGTTTTTCCAAGGGACTCTGCAAGGCAGGTATGATCGGTTCGACGTTTGCGCGCCATCTTTTCACTACGCTCGCGGCGTTGTCGAGTCACCTTCAGATTGTGCCACCGATTCTTGACCGAGTTTTCTGATCGGCCGGGGATGAGTTGGGCGATTTGGGTCCACTTGTTTCCGAGCCGACGTTGCTCGTTGAACAAGATGCAATCCTCTTCTGTAGTCCAGGGAGTTTTCTTCAACTCGGGGTCGAGGACATTGTTGTAACGATCACAAACGTGTTCGCCGATGCGACCGGGCAACAACTCAGCAATTTCAGACCATTTCAAGCCCTCTTGCTTGTGACGGAGGATAGAGGCATCTTCTTCAGGTGTCCAGGCACCCCTGATGACCCCTGGCTTCAGCGATTTGGTCCAGCGACTTTTGCATTGCAGGGCACTTCGCACGTTGGAAAAGTACTTGGAAGCGATTCTCTTCCAGTTGATTGGTGGACCTCCCTCAGTCTCCACTGCAGTCTTGAGGATGTCGTCTTCTTCAGGTGACCAGCGTTGGAATTTGCGGCTGGAATTGTTGTCAGCGTTGGAATGGTAAACTCCCAAAACGTTGGAACCTGGTTGCTGTACCACGACCGATTGCTGCAAACTTGAGATGGTAGCACTGTTGGGATCCTTGGAATTCAACAACACAGCCAGGCCCATTTGAGTCTTGATAACACAATGCTGATCAATGAGATTGAGGTCTGGGACTGAGACCGTCTTCGCACCATTTGGTTGAGGGATAACTTCGGCAAAATAATCAAGATCACTCGAACCATGCTTCTGCTGCCATGCCCCAGTGTAATCCTCAATAGGAAAACCCCCAGAAGGCGACACGGCACGAGAAGAAATGAGAGCCACATCTGCGGATCTCACGGGAATGGGAGCAGCAGCAACCGGGGCGCGTGGTTCTTGGATCATCTTGTGTTTTACGTTGGTTCCGTTGAAGTTTTGGAACGGTGAATTAAAGCCGGACTCTTCCCTCTTCATCTCCTTCACAGGATAGCCAGAGAAAGGAGCATTCGAATGAGGAGCGATGGGCACAAAGCCACTGGTGGCAACCTCTGGTTGTTGGTAACCATCGAATCGAGGACCCGGATGATAGGTTGGAGTCAAACCAAGACAATCGTCGCCCTTTTGCGTGTCAACGGGATAGAAGGGCATGTAACCAAAGTCCTCGCCAGTAAACTCCATTACAGGTTCCTCCACACATGGAAAACCGTCGCCATGCTCCAACGTTGGGGCGTCACGTATTTCATTGTCAAAGCATCCAGATGGAGATGGTTGGGCATCGCGATTGTCGTCCACCATTGCACAAAGATCTAGCACATCATCCTATATAGATACAGAAGAAACATCGTTGAGTAAAACAAAACACCAGTTGACGAGAAAACAGAAAACGAGCTTTACTCGTCCACTTACCACCATCGCGTTGTCATCAAACGACAAGAAAGGTTTCGTATCAAAGCTCATGGTTCGACGATCAACAACTCCTGCTCCAGTGTCCTTTTGGATCTTGTCATCGTTTGTTGATTCTCTCATTGCAAACATGTTGTATTGTTTCACACAGTTGTGGCTGCAAAATTTGTGACTGCAAAAGATGTGAAAACCACATCACAAACCGCCCCATCTTGCATCGCTCATTCACCATCGTGTTGTGCAACACGACGACGAGTAAAATCTACACCGGCAACCGTAACCTTTTGGGAGGTGGTTTGCGTCTCCCGCTTTTTTGATGTACCAATTGTACGTAGAAATATACGGGAGTTAAGAAACACGCGCGGTTTCCCAGGTTTCTTGTGGTCGAACTTGTCGATTGCGACATAAAAAGAAGTTGTACAGAGTTGTGTTCGAAGGAGTTAGAAGTCTCTGCATACTGTACATTTATTCAAGATGCATTCAATAATATCAACTAAAGGCATAATCTTAGATACTACTTAGTATTCGTTGCAAACATGATAACCCAATCAGCTGCAACGATGGTGCACATTTTCCATATTCTATTCGGAATGTTGTGCTCGTGTGGGGTTGCTTTTTTGCTTGCTTTATCCAGCTTGCCACAATCCAGAGTCGACACATCGCTTCATGTGGTACTCGGCATCCTTTTGACTCATGTTCAACAGTACCTTCTTCAATTGTTCGACGTCCCGACTTTCAAAGGCCTCTTGAAGTTCCACAGGCAAGGTTTCAATGACTTCAAGTGGATCCAAACCACCCGGTCCTAATCTCTCTTCTCTTGGAATTTCGTTCAAGTCGACACCCTGTTCACTGGTACCGGTTTTTCGTTGTTGGTCCATCTCCATTCGCTTGGTGACTGCACGGCTAATAATCTTTTGTTGAAATTCTTCCAAACCCACCATGAATCCTTCCAAAAACTCTCGCTGCTGCATGCGTGTGAAAAAGGGAATAATGGCGTTACCAGGGTGCGTGTTCCATCCCTTGGCAAGCTCGGCAATGTTGGTGACAATTTGAGATTGTTTGGCAGTTTGCTTCATTTTATCGCGGTATCCATTCATTTCATCTTCCAAAGTAGCCAATAGCAAGTAATTGCTGGCGTGTTCTTGCAGCACAATGTTTCCATGTTGGATAAGGAACTCCTTGGACTCTTCAAAGGCTTTGATTGCCATAAATTCTTCTAGCAAATCGGCATACTTTTCAGTGAATTCATGGTAAGTGTAAAGAAAATCGGGATCGGAATCGACTTCTGATGCATCTGGTGTCTTGCGTGGTGGAGCTGGTACGACGGGTCCGGCAGCGGAAGCAGCAGCTGGTTTTGCTGGTCCAGCTACCGGCTTGGCAGGAGCAGCTTCCTTCTTGGCTTCGATCTTCTTCTCGGCAGCCTTTTCTTTTTTCTCAGTTTCTTCAAATTGCTTCTTGGCCGATTCTCCAGTGACAGTGGATTGGGCATATCCCGATTTTGTATAGTTGGTCTTTGCAGCGTTTGTGTTAATGACAGTTCGTTCCTCCTTGACCTCAAACATATTGTCAACGTTCCACTTTTTGTTCTTTTCGTAATCGTCAAGCTTGGCCTTTCGTTGTCTATTTTGGGTTTGGAGTTCCTCAATTTCAATCTTGATAGCTTCCGCATCGTCCAAATCATCGTCGTCGCTGTCGCTGTCATCTGCCTTTTGTTTTTCAATCTTTTTCAAATCACGTTCTAGCATCTTGATTCGTTGGCTGGCTTTTTCAATCTGTAAATTTGTTGGGAAGCATCAAATTGTTGGGAATTATTGGAATGGGATAGAGGCGGTCGTGGGAAGATATTGTTTGAGAGCCGCACCATAACGATGATGATATTGATAATGATAATGATGAATAATAATGTAAGACAATGTACAGTGTTGCATCAATGGATAATCGACAATTGATCAAGACACTCACCTCATCCATAATACGCTTCTTATCCTTGTCTTCGTGCTCTTCACGTTCCACACGACTACGATGCTTCATGCGGAACCAAGATTCTCGGTCAATGTTGGGGTGGACATCTTCTTCATCGTCACTCAATTCAATGTTGTCCCATTTGGAATAATCGAAAGGTTTGCTCATCTTGTGTCAGTCAGTTTGTATACAATTATGCTGATACTTATGGTGTAATACTTTTGGTGTATTTATTCGACAAGCAATGAAGCAATGGGGATCTTGGTCATTGCGGGCCTCGCATTGGCTGAATTTTTTTCCTAGAAAATCGTGAGGCTGCCGAATGAATTCGATCGAATCAAATAGAAAATGCGACTGAGACGACTAGCTTATTTTAGTCAAAGCAGTCGATCACCACCATCGCATCATTTTCATGTTCATTTTCATTTGTTTGATTTTATCTTCTCAATTTCATCCTTTGCATATCCCCCCGTCGTCCCGCTCAAGCACACAACACGAGCGCAATGAAGGGCGGCGCCAAAAAGAACAAGGAAACGGAGAATCGTTTCGAGAGTCTTCTGCAGCGGATCGAGAAGCAATACAATCCACCCGAGCAACAAGAGCATGCTCTCAGCTTCCTGTATTATCAACGACCACCCGATGAAGCCGCGTCCGCGTTGGGCCAACAGTTGGCAGTCACCTTTCAAGACTTGTCACTCGAACTTGTTCCATCGATGCAAGAAAAGGCTTTGGTCTGCCTTACTAGTCCGCATATGAACCCATCCATAATACAAGGCTTTCTCACCACACTGTGGACAACTTCTACCTCGTGGACCGGAATGGATTGGTTGCCGTCTTGGATCTTGCACACGGACAAGTTGTGCTGCTCCGAATATGACGACGACGACGACGAACGAACCAATTGGGATGCTCTGACTGCCATGATTCATTGCCATGCCAAGTGCGTTCGGCGGCACTTGCAGCGCCCCGATACCAACCAAATCGAAATGAGCCACGAGATTGCTGTTTCGTTTCGAAAACTCCAATCGTCACCGTCGCAAATTGCCATGTTGCGAGAATTCACCAAGGTGGCATTTTACATTCCAGAGAACGAGGACGAAACCAATGTCGAACATGGTTCCTTACACTCGGTCCGACCTATGCTGAGTCCTCTCATGACAACCACAGTCTTGAGCCTGAAGAAACGGCCGCAACATCAAACAGTATTATTCTTGGAAGGTCTTTGGCGAGAAGCATGGAATGCAATTCCGATCGCACTGGAACAAGGTCTTCAAGCGGAGGTTATGGACGTTTTGGAATGGATGGCAAAGTCTTTGGGTTTGTACTTGTCCAGTATTAGCTGTTGTTCTCGGAGTGCCGATAAGATTGGGGGGAAAGAAATTGCCCATCGATGGTTGATACAGTTGCTAGAAATGGCGACCTTTCTCGAACCATCATTGGATTCGGAAAGCATAGAACTCCAAATGTTGTCCAAATGGCTGTCTCGAATGGTGACTGGGCCACTGATATGCATCTGTGCAACAATACCGACCTTTCGAATATCCCTGCAACCAGTCTTACTGCCAATTCAAGCCATCATTCAAAGACTTAACAGTACAAAGACTTGTCGATTTACATTGGATACAATTGAGACACACAAGCTCGCTGCGATGCTCTTGTCAAATCCCCTACAAGAGGATGTCAGGGAACTCATCTTGGTCCTTGCGGCATCCATATCGACGAATAGCGGTGGAACAAGCTCCTCTATGGTTGAATCCATGCTACGAGGCGTAGGATCCATGTTGGTGGCAAACTCCAACTATTCCAGTAGCTGTGCCGAGTTGATACGGTCGTTGCCAAATCGCTCCTCGCGCCACATTGGAACCAAGACAGCGAGGTCGACGTATCCAATGAACAGTCTGTTGCAAATTGTGGAAGAAGAGCTTACCGAAGATGTAAAGAGCCTGATTGACTTTTTAGCAACAGAGGGATTTTCACTCAATGCGCAGCAGCTGTCTGCAACACAGCAGATGGGAGCACTTCTATTTGGTGTTGGGTTGTTGGATTCCGATGCAAGTTGGAATGAATCGACCCGAGGCTATTTCCATCATCTTCTATTGAAGTATCCCCATTTGGGCGTGCCACTGCTTCCAATAGTCATTGAATCGATCAACCGTGCCTGTATCCGAGGCGACGGGGCCTTTTTAATCGATCGGCTGGACTTTTTGTGCGATACAATTATCCAAGACCCCCAGTGCGCTCGAGAAGTTTGGAATCTATTGGGAGTACAGCTGATGCAACCAACCGTTTCAGTTGCCATCCGTGCATCAGTCATTCGACTATTCCCGAAAATCTGCGCCTCCAATAAACGTCTCTACAAACGTGTCATTGTAGCATTGGGGAACAGTTTGGTCTTCAACAAAGTCGCTCCAGGACCGCAGGATATCAATGACCAAAATGAAATCAAGCTTGCAGTCGCAGCGACTGTGGCTGAGTTGGCACGGGACGACCTCATTAAGGACGTGACGGACATTATTGGATGGATTCAAGATTTCATTGAAGATTGTGGGTGGGTGCGATCGGTGTCCACACTGGATAAGGAAGTTTCGACAGCCAAAGCTGCAATTGTGCATTACGCACTCCTTTGCCTCCACTATTTGGTTGTGTCACAAGAATTAGATTACAATGTGGTAATGGTCGTTCTTCGCAAGCGTTTATGCGATGTCCATAATTTGGAGGAGGTCACCAAACTCCCACCTCTTGTTCTAGAAGCACTTGCGATACTTTTGGGAGACGGTGAATGTGATGACGACGAAAGTGACAGTGACGATGGACGAGAACAACGTGTTGGGATCCACCCGCAAGTGCGACAATCGGTGACAACTCTCATTCAGCTTGGTCTGTCCGAAACATTGCACCCCAACGAAAAAGACGTTAACTCACTCGCTAGACAAGTGCTTTCAAAGTGCCGTGAAAACCTTTACGCATCATTGAGCCGATACTCGCTCGATGCTCTAGGCCTTGACGACGGGGGCATCATCGCCGCTTGCTCTGCTGCGAGCAATCCGGATACACCGGCAATGTCGGAATCTGGCAGGCAATACAATGCATTGAAACTTGTCATCGAAAAGGGCATCCAGCGACTACAGGCAGATGGGGAAATGATGATGCAGAAGGGTCGCTTTGAAGGGTACAAGAGCGATGGGCAGAAGTCAGAGTCTCTACAAGGTCTGACTTCCAAAATTCTGAAGTTTGAGGAAGACATTCTAGGCTCTTCATTGTGGCAAAAGCGAAGCAAGGCGAAGAAGCGAAATAAGTCGGAACCGAGTGAATCGCTTGACAAATCCTCTTACATCGCAGCGTTACCTTCTTCCGAGACGATTCGTGAGCTTTACAACGAGAATAGGGGTACTGCAACAGCGTTGTCCGCACTTCTCTGTGATGATGACAAACCAATGTCGAACATCACGATGCTAGCGATGGACATTTGCAACGAGTCTTCGGATGCCTTGATTAACGTCATGTACGTCCAAGCTTGGCTGCACACTTCGAGAAGTTTGCTCCAACAGCTTGTTGCATCTCAGTCCAGTTCAGAAGGTCTCCAAAACATTTTTAATTCAATAAGGGAGTGGCGTTATACGCATGATAACGCAGACAACATGAACATGGCACTGTCTGCTTTGGCTCTTCATATCCCTGTTGTCTTGGGACCCTATGGTGATCATTCAATTTACGTTGGAGAACTATGTGATGAAGTCTACATGGCCTATCAAGACCATGGATTCGAGAATCCTGACGTGGCAAAGCTCTGTCTTGCGTTTGTTGCTGTCTGTTCCGTGAGAAATAACGATTTTTCTCGAGTCACCGAAGTGGTCGAAGCTCTGGAAAAGTCTGTCACAGCATACGGGGGGAAAGTAAGCTTTGGTGCATGCTTTGGGCTCGCTTCAATCGCCCAGGCATTCTGTGGAGCCGAAGGTGATACATCTGATGGCACAGCAGCGAGATTCATTCGCCGAATTACCGGCTTCTTGCTCAGACAATTACTTTCATGTATCAAGGGGAACTACCCAGCGTTACAACGCCTTCTTGTCTCCGTTGAAAATGGATCTATTGACCCTGAGGTTATTGACGCGTTGACAGCATTACGAAGACAACAGCTAGTGGTGGTCGAATCAAAGAGAGGGATTGCAAAGATCATTTTTATGGCGTTTGGTCTCTGTTCACGTGCCTTCGCAATCGTAAATGATGAGCTTCTGCTGGGGATATACTGCTTCCTTGGTTGTCTTCCATGGGGGTCGGGAAAGGGATTTGCATTGCCATCCATACTTCGCACTTGTCTTCGATGTGGTTTGTTCCAAGATTCTGAAGTCCAAAAGATCTATGCCAATTATGCTAGAATATTTCAAGATGGATTGGACAATGGCGTCAGAGGCTTGGATGATATCCTGTATGTTGTGACAGCAACAAATGCTAAAGTGATACCACATTCTACTCGGCGATTCCTTGTGGGAAATCCCAGCCTTTTTGACAACGATGGGCGATGTGTATCCCTTCTGTGCGCTGTGTGCTCACTGAGCTCTCTCCCATGTCTTGGTCATAATTCCGAACTGTTCACAGACTCCCCACAGCTTTTGTCTTTCACCACGAAAAGTGATATTGTTGGTGTCAGCTCGTTGATTATGGAAGCACTTGGAGCGTCAGATTTTGACCTTGGCAAATATTCACAAATCGGGGTTCTTTTGATGGGATATCTAGCCTCTCTGAAGACGTTTATCGGTTCGAGTGATTTGTCCGTCGCCGGCTCATCTACTCTTCACACGTCCAAAGAGTCAAGGGTTTCACAACTGCCCACGCCACACAAAGGTACTGTCTTGGAAGTGCTTATGTCTTTCCTATCACCACATGTTTTTGAATCGAGGAATGAGGTTGTGGCGAATGATGGAACCTGTGGTCTCGTTGGCTGTCTTGAAGTGCTTTCGCTTCCTGGGCACTTTGCTGTTTTCAACGAAAAGATACTTGGCAGAGATGCCCTGATTGCAGAAGTTTCTACGAAACTGCTAGTTTCTCAGCTGGAAGGCCGCCCTAGGGCAGTATTTGATGGCCGAGAGTTTATAGACCAGGCAATAAAGCTTATCAAAACTCCCTCCGATCAACTACGAGAAAGCATTATCATGTCAACCTCGCCGCTATTGTTGGAATCGCTTGACACGATTCTATCAAAATTACCAACTGAAAGGGTCCATGATGCAATGGATACCATATGGCAAATGTGCCTCAGCGAAACCGAAGGTTCTTCATGGGCTCTGTCATTTCTAGATGCGACGAAGAGAATCTTGATTCGTGGCAACGAAGTGAGGACCTTCAACATTGCCCCCAATAAGTTGCGCATAGTGCAAACGTTCTTGCTACGAAGTGCATTCGAGGGACTAAGGAACACCAAATGGACTACCCGGTCTCAATTGGCGGAGAGAGCCATTGTGAAGCTCTATGCTCACTGTTTGGCAGAGATTCCCATAAACTCTCTCGTCGAAGTTGAGTTTTTTACGCTTACAGATCACGATGGCTTTGTTGGAGAAGCTCTACGATATCGCTGCATCATGATACTAGTTCGGCTAGACTACTTTGAGTCTGCTTCACGGGTGTCAAGTGAGATACAGGCAGCCATGTCCTGGTTTTCTCGGCAGCTAGTGTCATCATTGGATAGTACCTTTTCCAACAGCCTCTTGAGCATTTGCTGCTCAATGATGGATGCCACTGAATTGGAAAACTCCGATGGGCGCAAGAGTCTTTTGTTTATGCTTCTGGATAACCTCATGCTAGTTGGAGCCCAAGCAAGCATGATGGGTCTTCAAATGCTTGGTGCCCTCGTTGGTCAGTGGACCCGGGGAAGAGGTTCTGACGGTGATCTCTCTTTAGCCTGCCTATGCATACGCCCGCAGACAACGTGGCAAAGCATGCCCCCAAGAACAGCCCTGAAATTGTTGGAAATCCTTGTTCGAGATATGCCATACAACCTGGCGTCGTTTACGAAGAAAGAGAGAATCAAAGATGCTGTGTCAAATCGGCTCCATAGGATACATTCCAGATGGCTAGAGTATGACGTGAGCGAGAACAGCCTGATGTGTTTGAGACAGGCTGTTGCCTTGTGTAGAAGCGAGGAGTCCGAAAACAATGATTTTGATTACATGGGAAATACAATGTTGCAAAAACAGCAACAATAGAGATTTATTAAAAGTTTCAAATAGCATTTAGAATCCATTCCCATGTCGAATCGTCATGAATACGTTTGCCAATTCGGATGTTTGCTTGTCAATGAGCGACAGATCTTCATCATTTATTGGTACGTCTTTAAAGCCATCTGCTTTGTCCAACGTGCTCAAGTCTTTATTCTGCAACAATATTCCAACCTTTTCAGCGCATAGAAAGTAGAAGAAAAGGCACCTTTGTTCCGAGAGGACGAGAAGAGAGGAAAAGTAGTCGATCGAGCCATCTTGGCACTCCAGTCTATCACGCAGTTTTGATCCTTTGCAGCCATAGGCATCTATTCGCTCGTGTATCACTTGCTTCAGCTTTTTCAGTGCCTCCAACTCGTTCTCTATCTCTTCGTTTTGCTCGGTGTCTTCTGGAACCTCGTCTGCAGAAGCCGCACCATATATGTCCATCTCTTCCATTTCATCAGTACCATCGAGAAATGCATTCATGTCGTCATCCTCTTCCTCCTCCTCTAAACTGGCAGAAGATTCACCAAGTATCTGCTCCAAAATTTTTATGAACTTGCCATAAGTGTACTGTGGGATGTATTACGGGAATTTCAGGAAGTGAGGTTCAACTGCTCCAAATAGACACTCTAGCAGTAATAGTTGAAATGAAGACATACATCTTTTGGACCAGTTCTGAGTTCGACAGCGGGTGCTCCATCGAAACTGAACTCCAGGAAATCGTTTGAAGACCCATCTGTTTCAAGGTTGTGCTTCATGGCAAAGCCATAATTCAGGAGTAACTGGGAATTTCCTTTGGCACCATACGTCAAACGAAAGTGCTCGTGCGGCGCTATCTTGGCAGTCGCGCTTACTTCAACGGAACCATCGTCAAGTATTTTGTATTCTAGATTCTTCTTCTCATCCTTCCCCCTTGCATGATTGCATAAATCCAAAATCGGAATCATCATGATTTCATCTTTCGCCCCAGCAAACGCACGAGACGTGACGGCAGCTAACATGTCATCGAAAGCCTCAAATGTAGGCCCACCTTTTCCTTTTGGATGATTGCACAGAAGACGATAATCAGCTGTCACAGAGGACTTTTGTTTCTTTATTCGTTCCATTAAGGGCGAGCCCCCCAAACACTTCTGAAGAGTCTCTTCAGTCCATCGTCGAGGAAGTAAATTCCAAGATGACGGAGGGGGAAGCGTCTTGAGATAAGTTGGATCTTCACCTGCCAGTCTGTAGGCCAATATCAGGTCAGCAATTGCATTCTGAGCCTTACATCTATCATTCGTTTTGTCTCGAAGTTCTTGGATCCATGCATATTGGTCACACCCTGAAGGTGCCGAGAGAATTGATGATCTTGGAATCTTGAAAACGAGAGTTTTCTCATCGATTTCTGCTTCGCAAACGATGCTCCTGCTTTCCGGTAAAAATGTGATACCTCGATGTAAATATCCACCATTTCCAGTTACTTCCCCCACAATTTCATCCCACCAAGGTGGAGCAGATATTCGTTGACGCTTTGCCATCATACCTAAAGCTCGTAGTACCAATAGGATGAATGATGAAACTGATCAATGAAAAAGATCCAAAAGTTAGGGATTGTCATTTTGAATTCACTTGGAAAAGTGTCTCAGTCCACTTGGTCTAGGGGTATGATTCTTCCTTAGGGTGGAAGAGGTCCCGGGTTCGATTCCCGGAGTGGACCTTTTGCACTCGCTCTCAGAGAAATAGAGAACTCTTTTTTGCCTTACACCTCCCACCGAAAGCCAACTACAAAGCTGCTAAGAAATATCTTTATCATCACTATCGAGTTCAAAGTACAAATTTAATTATTTTCCTTGAAAGGACTGATAGAATTCTAGCATTTCTGGTGAAATTTGACGGTCCATTGATTCCAGTGTCTCAACGAGATGACGCATTGTGATTTTTGGTTTCAGACTAAGGTCACCCTGTTTCTCGTTTTCCTCTAGTGCAATCAAGGCAGCATTGCGACAGGCGGCTACAATCTCTGCGCCGGATAACCCACCACTAATCTTGCTGTCGGCTAATTGTTCAATCTGTGTAGCAAAGACAGCCAACATGTCAGATTCATTCCCAATAGTTGGCTAAACACGACGGACGAACGACTCACATCAATGTCATCATCGCATGATTTCCCCTTCAAACTGATGTGAAGAATTCTAGAACGACTTGCTTCATCTGGTAGTCCAACATATATTAATCGGTCCATTCGCCCAGGTCTCATTAGGGCATCATCCAGAAGATCTGGCCGATTTGTCGCACAGACAATAACAACTCGACGCTTCTGGCTATCATCCTGCTTACTATGGATCCCATCCAACTCTGTGAGTAGCTGGGACAACAAACGCTCACCTCCGGAGGAGCCTCCGTCTCTCTTCGTTGCAATCGCGTCCACTTCATCAAAGAATATCACGGAAGGACTTGCCAGTCGAGCTCTTCGAAATAGGGCAGCCAAGGCACGCTCACTTTCACCTAACCATTTGCTCAAGAGCTCCGGACCCTTAACCGCAAGAAAGTTCATATTTCCTTCGGTGGCAAGTGCCCTTGCCATTAGCGTTTTCGAACAACCCGGAGGACCATAGAGCAACACACCTCGCGGGGGATTTATTCCAAGCTTCTTAAAGAGATGGCCATGTGTCATTGGAAGTTCGATTGCCTCTTTTAGCTCTTGTTTCACCTTGTCCATGCCTCCAATCGATGACCAGAAGACCTGCGGGATCTCGACCGTGACTGCCTTGATAGCAGATGGCTTTGTAGCCCTGACGCCCCGTTCCAAATCTACCTTCACAACTTCAAGATTGTTTTGATCCACAGACTCAATATCTCGGAGGACTGTTATCCGGAGAGCTTCCTTTACAGCTAGCATCAAGTCGGCTCCTGTAAACCCTTTTGCGATTCGGCCCAGATGTAACCAATCCGTTTCTGAAAGTGTGGGTGCTTTTACCCCAATAGACTGGATGTGAAATTGAAGAATCTTGCTTCGAATTTCTGGTTCATCGGGCAGTGGAACTTCTATTTCCGAATCTAGACGACCAGACCTTCTAAGTGCTGGGTCGAGTAAGGATGGGTTAGATGTAGTAGCCAAGACCATTGATGGATATGTCGATGAGTAGGTTTTCACCCCATCAAGTAAGGCCAATAGAGTTGCTGATAGCCTATCTGCTCCTAGGTTGGTTCCTTCTCGCCTTGGACAAATCAAGTGAACGTCGTCTAAAACCACCAAACTTCCCGACTTCCCATCCCTTGGTCGTTGCGCATTGTCAAACATCTGTACCAATTGCTTTTCTGCTTGTCCAACAAGAGCTGTCTGTGATTGCAATGAAGCACAGCTAATGTGTTCAACATGAAAATGAGACTCAAGGCTTTGGGCCACTTGAAGAGCTAGTGATGACTTTCCAGTCCCACTAGCTCCATGCAATAGCACTCCTTTGGGCGGGCGGAGAAGATCTGAGAAGAGTTCTGGGTGCATTAATGACGTTGTGAGTATATTTTTGACCTCTTCTACCGTTTTGTCAAGTCCAGCAACAAGCGGCTCGCGTTCCTTGGATTCTTTACTTTCATCCTTTTGCTCCGAACATCCAAGCTTCACAGTAGTTTGGTGAGATATCAAATACAAGCGCAGGAGATCAACTTCTTCTTCATCAAGAGATTTTAGAAATTCGACAACCTCGTTTTCTCCTTTTGTATCGGTTGTGCTGCCCTCGATCGCCAGCTTGGACAAATCCTCCAAAACATTGTCTACCGAAGGAACTGACGTTCCCTTTACATTTGTAACCTTGCATTCGACCGACAGTCCTCGTAGCGATAACCGAAACGGAACGCCTCGTTTTAAAATGTAGGATCCAGAGAGTTGTGCCAAGATGAGCTGTTGTACTAGTCTCTCCATGCAGGTCTCGAATTTGTTGGAATCCTTGTCAACTTCTTCTACAGTGATGATAGAGGCTTTGCAGCACAGCAGCGACGCGACATAGTCTCCCAAATCGGATTGACGAACCACTGCCCATATGTTTCGAGGTGGTGCTCGTGCCGTTTTGTTGGTGTTGTTGGGAGTGGGAGTAGTCGCTTTCGACGGCGTTGAAATCAATTGGTCTCCTCCACCTCCTTTGGAAAAGGAGAATTTGGATTTCGATGACGACGGAGTGGGTACTGGCACCGGAGTTGTTGGAACGGGTGTCTTTGGTGTGGGGGGAATATCTGCCTCGTTACTCTTGGATGACGCTTGGATACCCAAGACGTCGTTTGCCAAGGTGACGGGATGAATGTGGCAGCTCCCGGGAGATAGTCGACCCTTCTTGGAACTCACTGGCGATTTTACTGGCGAATTCAGCTTCTCGCTACTATCGTAGATTTGAACCTTGGCGAGGGATGCATAAACATCCTCACTACTAGTTGCGTCTGACAGGATGAAGACTTCATCCCCATTTATCAAATCCAATGAGTCCGCATCGACTTGATTGAGAAAAAGAGTCGGAGAGTATTTCATGGACTTCTTGAGTGAACTAGTCGATGAGTGCAGTTGTAAGGATAGGAAATCTACGACAGGAGATGGGGCCGATTCTTCCTCCTTGGGAAAGATGTTCTTCTTCACATCGTTACCCCCACCGGTGGATGCGCGGCCTTTTTTCTTTTTCTTCGCCATCGTTTTCTCTCGTCCAGGAAAACGGCAACAATCTAGGGACTATATATGTGCATGGTCTTCCACTTCAGATGAAGCGTGTTGAAATGGATATTGAATTGATTTTATAGTGTTGACTTGATGGATGGTCTCCACTGGTCGAAGGGGTCGAAATATCCAGTCGACTACCTGGCCTGGATCGCTGAAACGGAGACTTCTTACTATTTCATTATTTACAGTTGTAGTACCCATTGAAAGCGCAGGAACCTATTGGACCAGCAGCCATCAACCGACTTTTTTTGCAAGAGCTTTCGATTTGGTTCTCGATTCTTCGATGGCAACTTCAGCGTTTTTAATGTATCAGTGCAGTTTTGGAGCGTTGCTGGATTGATGATGTAAGTTTCATCACATGGGATCTGATCAACTTCATTGATGAAGTGTTTCATTCGGTCACGCAATACTTTTCTTTCGCTCGCCTTCCATCTCTTCCAAAAATGCACGTCTGTAAATCCATAGCGCCCACAAAAGTCCTCATCGCAACCACCACTCTCCCAATAGGCCGCAGTATCCAGTAGCGCCACTGCTGGATGCTTTCCAGTCTTCCCATTGGGTTTCCTTCGATTGAATCTATGTGCGATGGAATGGGAAGAATTCCTCACTTCCCAAGTGAGAAGTGAATGCATCGTTTCTAGTGGCACAACCATGTCCAGGTCCAGCAGGAAAACGCTCGAGGTATCAGCAATGTGAAAGGCTAGGTTGCGAGCCCCTCCAATGTTCCATGCCTTGTCCGTCGTAATCTGAGCTATGCGCAATCTAAAGTGTGACTCGTACATGCCTGCTGAAATGTAGTCGACAGATCGAAGACCAGGCGGTGAACCATCGTCGACCACCAAAATGGTCAGTTGTTTCTGCACCTCCATTGGGTACGAAGCAAATGTTTGTAACTGTCGCAACAACATGGAAGGATTTGCAAAATGCAACAAGGCCACAGTGACTCCATTGGATCGTAAGATATCAGACGGTTTGTCATCGTCACAAGTTAGGTGCCGAGCGGTTGTGAAAGGGCTCGGGATATCTTTACCGACGCATGAATTTTGGACCGTCCACTCCGAAGGCATACCCCAAGGAGGGCTGAGATGGCAAGCTTTGGCGCTGTATCTTCTTCCAATGACTAAGGTGTCCTTGTTGGGTGCGCCACCTTCTTGTAGATCTGCAGTTTCTGATGCTCTTCCACGATGATGCACATTAGAGTCATGGATACGAGCAGGTTCTCCGACCAAGAAATCATCTTGTACCACATCTTCCCATCGGATTCTTAGAAGCAATTTCGTATTGGTAGACACGACCACTGCAACCAGAAGTAGTCCGAAAATGACTCTTGCAACTCTTCCCAAACATCTCATCTTCAGCCCGACAACATCAATCTACTTTGTTCGCAAACAGCACAAACAAGGCAACATCTACCGTATACTCTACAAACAAGGTCAAACTATCGTTTCATCGTCCCCACCTAGCGTACTTTAGACTGGAATCTTTGCCTTTACTGTCTTCGACGGGAGAAATCTGTTGTAATCATGTCTGGTTTTATGCCGCCATCCAGACAGGCGGACGAAGTACAAACACTTTAGTTCGTCATTCGTTATTTTTTTTAATAGCTCAAGCTCAAAGCGCTACATACTTCAAATCGCATCGAATTCCAATTTTGTGCTCACTTTTCTTTGGCAAGATCTTTGTATTTTTATTGTATTCGCCGAATGAGAACCTATATTGTCTCAGAAGATCTGATCTGATGTGAATGTCGGACGTGTTGATATCGTACGTATACGTGCAAGTATAGTATGGATCTCACGTCAGTTTGTTGCTGCCACTATTTCCACTTCGCTCCTTCTCCATTGCGCCAGACCCATCACTTCACTCACTCACCGCGGTCACAACTATTCCAACTACATATGTTGATAACTTCTGCGGAGCGGTATCCAGGTAGACATTGCTACGAAAGAAGGAGGAAACAAACTCCTATAACAAACTGATGGCTCCACATACTTTTCCGAAACTATTAAGAAACTCACCGTGTCACAGAACAATGGAAGAAAAATGAAGTTTAAAGCCAAAAACAAACGGAACTTAGTCTTCAATCGCCTTGCCTATAGTTCAGACGGCGAACTATTTCTTGAGAAAGTTCTGCAGTCAGAAATCCAGTGTTGGTTGGATTATGTCATCGAGGGGATCAAACGACTAGCCACCAACGAAAGCTGGGTCGAAGGAGTAGACATGCCGGACGAATGAATGGTTGCTACCAGGACCTTGCCGGGACATGTTCAAGCATGTGGCACCTGTTGCTCTTGCATTTGAGTGCGAATTTTTTCAGGTGCTATCAGGATTCATCAAGGTCCCCAAGGGAAACGACGGTCGTGCGATGGCCTCATGTGTGCCATTATTGTTGATTTGTTAATAGCCGCATTCGCGGCTTCCATCCAACACTATGCGGTGGCCAGAAAAGTCTTTAAAAAATTGGAGGCGAGTGGCATCCTTGAAGTGTTTCTCCGCTGTACAACGGCTCCCTCCAAATGGAGCGATATAATGTTCGGATGCTTTACATGCTCCAATTTTCGGCTCCATTTCTATACAAACTATTCCAGAAGGGCAACCCGTGTGGGGACACTTTGCAGGCGATACTAGATGGCACGGATGGAAATAGAATCGACAGACCGCCACAAGTCGAGAAGAGGCTACGAGCTATTACCTCTGCCAGGGTGAAAGCGACGATTGCACCACACTGCTGTACCAGGGAGTCTTGGAACGTTTCCTAGAATGCTTGTGTTTCGAATTTGTGCTGCGGAAGGAATCAATCGCCAATTGTGGATACCTCCAGCAACTGTGCCATGGGTCACCTAACGTTCTGTGCTCGTTGCAAGAACGTCCATTATTGCTCGAAAACGTGTCAACGAGCGCATTGGATGGACCATAAAAGGGTATGCAAAGCTTTTGAAAGAGCTGAACTTAGATGGATAGAAACAACTGGATTCGTCATGAAGAATTTCGTAGCGGAGCGCCACGAATACATCTATCTCAAACTGACCGAAGCTTGCCACACTCTTGGTGTAAATAGACGTGAACTAGTTTTGGAGCTGGACTTCGTATGCAAGGATGGTGAAGTTTCAGCAATGGAGAACCCGCCTTAGTTGAGAATAGCGAAAATGAAGGATTACCATATTGTTAAAGATCTGTGTTTATGGGTATTGGTTTTCAAAGAGCGACACCCAGACTTGTATGATAACCTTGCTGGGCAATTGTCAAAGGCCGCGTCAGAGCCATGTTGTCGTGTTCTATACCGTGCCCCAAGTGGTCTTCTCCCGACCATGACCTTGAGTAAGTTTGCACCATAGCATTTGCCGTTCTTGTGCAGACTCTCTCCGTGCTCTTACATCTTTCCCTCTGTCCTGTTTTCGCTTCACTACTATCAGCATTTGCAAAAGATCATGGAATGGCAGCCGATCAGTGCATTGCAGCAAATGGCCAAGACTAACAGCGATATGGTGCGATCTCCAATTCACAACGCATTCAAAGATACGTCATTCCTAAAAGTTTGTTTATATTGCATCTTCTTTTTTCTTAATTTCTGGCATGGTCTCCTGCCAATGTACTGTATCAAATTCTATATGGACAATCTAACAGGATCGGGCATCTTCTGCCGTTTTTGAGTAGTTCCTGGACTCTTTCCGAAGAATATCCGGCAAACACACGAGTAGGAAATGGTTCAGAGGCTCTACTGGTTTGCAAATTGCGGGTTCAATATTTCCTCTGGTAGCGTTTCAGTAGGATGGATTTCTCCATCACCTTCTGCCGACAGGACTTCGCTGAGCTGCCGCAAGGATTCCTTGTAGGAACGAGTTACGTTGGGTGTAATGAGTTGCGTATCACACTGATAGGGTTGAACCCGCTCCGAATGACCAATGAGACTCCGCAGCTTTCGAAAGGCTCCCATTTGTCCCTTTCCCTTCAGCAAGGAAATCGCCCTTCCCGATCTGCCGGCCCGAGCCGTTCGGCCACATCGATGAACGTAGGTCTTGGCAAAACCAGGCACATCGTAGTTGATCACCAGCGTTACATATTCAAGATCCATCCCTCTTGACATCCCGTCGCTGCAAACAAGGATTGATAACCTACTACTGTCTACATCATTGCAGTCATTCACAAGCTTTGCTTTTTGTTGCTGAGAAAGACTCGATGACATTTCCGAAACAGGGGAGGTCATTTCATCAGTATGACCTATCTCACTCTCAAGAGGTGCAAACACATTTCGCCATAACAGCTGTAATAAACGTGTCAAACGATGCGTTGATTCTAAACTTGATGTGAACACGACAACCAACTCCTTCTTTTTGGAAGCCTTTTCGTGCTGTTGTTGCATGAATTCCATAAGCAAGGATATCAGCACCAGTGGTTTCTGTTCGGCTTTACACGAAATAGTGAACTCGTCCAGTTGTGGAGGCATAGTATATACGCTTCTGCTGTTTGAAGTATCCGCATTCATTGTAAATTGTTTTGGGTGGACAAGTTGCAATGCTGCTAACTTTTGTGGATCCTTTGTCAAGGTGGCTGAGTACAGCCATTTTCGTAATTGCAAAGTTTTGGAGGAGCGCCTAGGATTCACAATAGATGAATTTGATGCCGTGTCCGAGGATTGCTGAGCTTGGTCTAGGACACGGCGGATCCAGCCGTGATATGACTGACTCAGCAACCTATCTGCTTCATCAATGATCAAGAAGCGAAGATGCTCCAAAGAAAAGCCTGGAGTATTGTCCATGTGATCCACCAATCGACCAGGGGTGCATACAAGAACGTCAACAGCGCTCACAGTGGTCGGTTTCACGTCAATTCCACTCGTTGCAAGCTCCTCCTTCATGTCACTTTCTTCGAGAGCTTGGTCTAAAGCTAGTTGCAAGTTTCCAGGATGCAGATGGCTCCGGAACGAAGCAAGATATTGTGTTGAACTCCTTGCAGTATGTCCAGAACCAACAACCAGAGCTTCTTGCTCCTCTTGAAAATTTGACTGACCAATTGCTAGCCCGATCTTTAGATCTGAGCCCTTGGCGTAGTGCTCAAATACTTGGTAGACTTGATTTGCCAAATCCCTGCTTGGCAGCACACACAAGGCTCTCAGCCTTCGAATCTTTCGAGTCGACAGCGTCTGTAAGACAGGCAAAACAAAGGCTAGGGTTTTTCCACTTCCTGTAGGAGCTGCAACACAGACGTCTCGTTGCCATCCACTGGTGCTATCGTTGGCAGAGCTCAGGACGTCCGATAGAACAAGTGACTGAATCGTGAAGAAATTGTTGTATCCATCGGCCTGCAAGTTGTTGACTAGAAAATCAGAAAGCTTCCACCGTCGCGCTGCCTCCAACAATGGAAGTTTTGACATGTGCTCCGCTCGTTGCATCTCGTTGGTAGGATCAAAGGGGGTCTCGTTCTCTTCGACGTCCATCGATTTGGATTCGGCCTCTTTCTCTGGTATCTCTTCATCGTCGGCGTCGTCTTCCTTGAAAAGTTCATTCTCTTCTATGTCCAAGTCATCAAAAGCTTCTTCATTGACTTTGCTGTTTAGCTTGCGCTCTTTCGATGTGGCTCCTTTGGTTTCAGGAGCAATCACTGTAAGAGATGATGGTTTCGTTTCCTTTTCATGCTGTGGTTCCTCTCGTTGCTTCTTGACTTCCTCTGACCCTTCTCCTTCATCAAAACTGCGCTTTCTCGACTTCTTTGACTTTTTCTTCTTCTTTTCTTTTGCTTTCTCCTCTGCACGAGGATCAAACCTTCCAATCTGAAACATACTGCAGCGTCGGTCCTACTATATTTTCTTGATGTTTGGATTTTGTGATCTTGAATTTCTTTCATATTTGTATTGATTGAACGCTAGACTTCATGGTATGTACGTCACCCGGGAAATCCTTCCCCCTCCCCCCTTCACTCCAAATTCTCACCTTCCAGAGCTTCGTTTGACAATAACCAATGCAATAGCGACATTCCTTTGAGTAGTCCAAGGAGGTAAAAACAACTTGTATCTTACAGTTAGTAGTGTATGCTGCAAGCATCATCAATGTATATGTATTTTTTTACGTTGGCGAGTCTGGCTGAGGGCTATTGGCGAAACTTGTGAAACAGGAAGCGAGATGATCTACGTCTTTAGACCGATCCACTACTGTGACCACTATCATTCTGTTCCTCCTTCTTTGGACCTGTTGATTTCAATGCCGCAATTGCAGCATCGAGCCTGGCCTGTTGTTTCATATTGTCGATTTGATACTGATCCAAGATTGCACTAGCTGCTTGTCGCCTCATTGCTTCATCCAATAGAGCTTGTGATTGAGCACTTAGTGCCCGTTTCCTCTCTCCAACCTTTGCGTTGAGCTCATTAATGCAGCCTTGCAACTCGGCAATCTGGGCATCTTTGCTTTCTATTTCTATCGTTTGTTCTTGCCAGCTTGCGTGAACACTATTCAGTTGGCCTTGTGTTTCCGATAGGTCGTTCTTGACTATGGTGAGCATGGATTGGAAATAGTTTGCTGCTTGAGTTTTTTCAGACAAGTTCTGCGTCAAGCTGTTGTTCGATTCCTGTAGCTCTGCAATTTTTTTCTTGAGTTCGTCGTTTTCATTGTGCTCGTCAAGTGGGAGGCGGTCATTTGCGTTGAAAGAAAGCGGCCTGTTCTGACCATCATAGCTTCGTCGGTCATTTCCATAATGCTCGTAGTTCTGGACGCTATGATTCAAATTAGAATAAGTCGATCCCTCCATCTCTTCACTAGAGATTTGAATCTGGCCATCATCGTGCTCGTTGCTTGCAAAACGACAGTTTGGCTGGGGACCAGGAGCTTGGTGCACCCTATCACTGTTGTTCCAATCTCTATTGTCGTTGCGGTGGTAATGCCCGTCACTTCGATCAGCGCAGCGACGATGATTCGATCCATAAACAAAGTTATCAGAACTTCTGTCCGTGTATTCATGATATTCATTGCTCTTGTACGATTGCGTCGGATTGGAAGCAGGAGGTTCGTAGAATTGTCCATCCAGCCTTCCAGCCCGGCTTTCATAATCCTTCAAAAAGTCGCCAAAACATTGGTATTTCGGGGGTGGACCCGTGTAGCGCTTGTGAGGGAAGAGATTAAAGCGATAGGAAGGATCCTTTCTCCATCCCCCAACCCCATTCAAGCAAAATATTTTGTCCCTCACTTCCGCGTTCGCAACCTCCAACACACCAACAAGGTTGGGCCCTGCACCTTCATATCTGTATCTCAGTACTCCAAATTCACCACGGCGAGTAAGGCCATACTCAGATAGCTTTGCGTTGAAGAAAGACAAAATTTCATTCTTCGCTTTCGTCGGTGGGTCACGGAGGAAAAGGCGCACCCTAGTTGCATCACCCTGTGCCCTGTAAATAGCCCATGAGTCGAATTGCGGTTTAATGCACCCAGTCCAGTTGCGTCCAATCTTGATGATGCCAGAGTTCGACCACGGAATTGCATTTAGCCAGCAGATCTGTAAGGCAAAGCTAAATTTTAGTATGGTAAACGCTACCGAAACTCGAAAGACTGCTCCCTGGCATTACCTTCTTCTGGCATTCTGCGGTTGCCATATCCAAAACACAGTATCCACTCGGGTCTCCGCTACGGTAACTGATAATTGCTTTCGGCGTATGTTTGTCAACCAGCCCTTCATCTCTCATCACTTGATTCAAAAAAGCGACAGTATCTGCCAAACTCTTGCCTTGGGGGAACTCATTTAGGAACACTGGGAGCCGTTCCATCTTTCTACTGTCAGACACCAGATTTCTATCAACTTGATCAAAGTGCTGATATTTCCCACTCGAAGACAAGCGTTTTGACTCGATTGCACCTTCCGCCCTAGACTCCTGTGGCGATAGATTCGTTGATTCGATTTCCTTTGGCCTCTTTTCTGGCCGACTTGAACTCGTCTTTGTATCGAACTCCACCCGTTTCCCTGCCGTTTGTCGTCCCTCTTCGGAATCTTTATTCAACGCTTGGATCATGCTTTGCAGCCTGAAACCGCCAGAGTTTCGTCGGGAGGAGGACATTGTTCAATGCTGTAGGTATGTGCAATTGTAGAGCTGTCTGTATATTCTATTGTATTGTTGGATGCTAATCGTGGATGTATTTGGAATTTATGTGTGACATTACCGCCAAAATTCGAGCCAGCCGGCCAAAAGATGTCAGTAGTATATTTCATTAGTAAATTCGAAAATACTGTACCTGTTGACGATGTATTTTGAGATATTTGGAGATTGGAGAATGCGGAGCAGAAACACGAAACGAGGCATTAGACAACGGGTCATCTTGTGTAAGATTGAACAGTGCCTGACAATAATGTGAGAAGTATTGACAAGATCAAAGGAAGATCAATACATAAGGAGAAGTGAGTTGAATGTAGTCATGGCAAGATACCAGATGCTGTGCATGACTGAGAAGCAAGACTAGAAAATAGAGTAAGGAATAATTTAGCTCACAATTGCAAGACCAATAGATTTTACTTCTAGGGAGATTCCAACAAATACCTAAAGTGCTTTGAGTGACATTAGGGGCTCAATTGTTCACATGCAAATGGTGCAAAGCGAATAGCTATGTATTGGACATCGGCACCATCAAGGTTGAAGAGGTAGCGTCAAGTCTAGTGATATGATGGAAAATAGCGGAAAGAAGATGTGTCCGTTCAAGAGTAATGGGTAGTTGGATATGACATGATCGATCAACCAGAAGCTAGAATGTCTGTGTCAGTATCACAGCCTATCCATTGACAAGACCTAAACCTTAACATCAAACTGATGCTTGTCGCAATCGAAACCCTCCTTCTTCTGCAAGGCATTCCATTGGTTTTAGAGAAGATATCATAGCAAGAGATCCTTCCATGTTGTTTCATATTCGTCGTTTGCATTTCATCCACGAATGCCTCGGCTTTTCGTCACTTTTCGGTCTCGTTCAAAAGCGCTTCGGACTTGGTAGCTATTTCCCGTTGCCTCTCTACCATCCATGCATTGAGTTGGACGACACTACCCTGTAATTCTGCTAGCTGGCAATCTTTAGTTGCAATGATCTGTGCCTGTTCTTGCCAGCTATTATGCACGGAATCAAGTTGGCATTCTGTTGTTGCCAGCGCCTGCTAGCTTTCGTTCAGACTAACTTTGAGACTGGAAGTTTCTTGTGTTTTCCCTGCCAGGCTCTGGTTCAAAGAGTTGTTTGATTGCTGAAGCTCGGCAAGTTGCTTTCTGAGTAGTTCGTTTTCAGCATGCTTGATATCTAAAATGCGCTGTTTGCGCTTGTCATCATGCTCGTGATTGGCAAGGTGACGGTCCAAAGTCGAAGTACTGGGAAACGATCTGCAAGCTCTGGCATCAAAACTGCGGTCATGCTGGCCTTCATTAAGAGGGTAAAGCCGATGATACGACCGACAAGTGGACGATTGGTGCAGCCGATTGTCAAAACTTTGTACTCGTCGATGGTATTTCTTGTGGAGAATTGGTACTCATCATTGGGATCATTGGGGTCGTTACTTGCAGTCTAAAGCGGTCAGCTGTTTGTGGAGATGACATGTTTGTGACTCCCAACAGTGTTTTGAAAATGATGATGGGTGATGAAACTTCACCTCGAGATGATCGACATTCCATTGGATTTCAATTCAAGTACACACAAACCTTACGTAGCGTCAGTACTTTACTTTTGGCGCGAAACGAAACGAAACGAAGCTATTGAAGTACTTCCGATCTTTGACACTTTCAACTTCGTGATCACACACCAAATCCACAGCAACTTTATGTTTGCCACTACCTACTTATTCCTTTTGTGAAGACGAATTACAAGCTGAAGGAACTGATAGAAGACGCGCTATTTCCCAGTCTAGTGTTTGACGATAGAATGTTCTCAAAGGCGAATGTTCGAGTGATTCGGAGGTAGTGATGATGGATCGATGACTGACTCATTGCCCCATTGCAACGGGCCCAATGGCAAATCTACAAGTCGCTCGAACTTCCTTGCTATCCTCCCACATGACTAATCTCCTCCTTCTTTGTTGATTTAGGTCGATTCAAAGCGGCCATGGCAGAATTAATTCTTGCCTGTTTCTTCCTGTTTCCCGTCAGAATCAGACCCACAATTTTCTCGGCCTTCTGGCGCTTTGTCGTTTCGATCAGAAGTGCCTGCGATTTAGCAGCCAATTCCTTGTCACTTTGGTCAGCGCATTCCGAAAGTTTGTCGACGCGACCTTGCAATTCTGCAAGCTCGGCATCTTTGCTGGCGATAACTTGTGTCTGCTCTTGCCAGCTTTGATGTACAGCATCCAGTTGCCATGTGGTCGTTGCTAGCTTTTCCTTTACTTCGCTGAGCAAGGATCGGAAGCCGTTTGCTGCATGCGTTGAATCTAAGATACTCTTCTTCAAGTCGCCATTGGATTTCTGTAGATCGGCTACTTGTTTCCTGAGTTGCGCATTTTCATCTTTCACTTGAGACGCAAGCTGATTTCTAGAGTTGGAACCCAACGACCTGTGTGCTGCCTCATCAAACAGTTGCTTCCTCCCTCTGTCGCTCTCAACAAAAGTTGGAACGTGATGGTCTTTGCTGCGATTAGGCGATGCAGCAATCGGAAGGTGCAAGTTCGGGTAGCTGCGATCATTCGATTTCGAAAAAGGCGATCCTTGTGCTTGATCATCACAGCTTGGGTCCCGGGTTGCATCACGCCCGCTTCTTTCGAACTGGTAAGCTGATCGGGAAGGAGACGGGTTCTGGATCTCGAAATTCTTCAGGAACTCGCTGAACCATTTATACTTTGGAGCAGGACCGACGTAGCTTTGATGAGGCTCAAGATGGAAACGGTAATTTGGATCCTCCGTGCATCCTCCAATACCATTCAAATAAAGGAGTTTTTCTTGCATTGCCCCGTTTGGAACTTCGAATGAACCAACATTTGGAGTGAGAAATTGGAATCTGAGTACCCCGAGCTCGTCTTTTCGGGCCAGACCGAATCGCCACATTGCAGAGTTGAAGAATTGCACAAGGTCATGATCTTTGTACCAGTTTGGTGGATTGCGCAGATACACCCGGATCAAGCACCGATCTCCTTGAGCCTTGAACACTGCCCAGCTATTGTACTGTGGCTTGATTGACCAGTCGGGCCCCGAAATTCTGATGATACCAAAGTTAGACCACGGAATTGCATTTAGCCAGCATATCTGTAAGGCAAATTTTAGTAAGGGAAACGCTACCGAAACCCAAAGAAAACACCGGGTTGTTACCTTCTTCTGCAACTCAATGTTGAGCATCTCTAAAACAACAGTTCTCTGTTCGCTGCGATAGCTGACGATGGCCTTTGTTGTTTGTTGATCAACAAAGCCCTCGTCTCTCATCACTTGATTCAAAAAGTCAACAGTATCAGCCACACTCTTGCACTTAGGGCGATGTACGAGATGGACTATAACACATTCTTTCTTCTGATCATCGGGGACCATGGGAGGATTGATTTTTGCACACGACGGCTCATTTCGCCCATCTCCGGGAGTGCTTTTTGGCGCTACCACTTCTTGTATTTTTGGCTCGTAAGACATATCCATTGATTCTCCTTCGGCTAGGACAAACTCATCATAAGACTTGTATTTTGATGGAGGACCCGTCCAGTCGTCATCGCGTTGGCATCTCACGGTGGAGCTTTTCAGCCCATTCTTCAATATCATTCCATTGAGCCAGCAAAGTGATTCCGCCTGTCTTCTCGATCTCATGCTCATCCTGAATGTTCCTGGTAATATTAGATGCCATGAACAGAATGAGTTGCCGAAGCTGAGCCCATGACTCCTCAGAGTTCGTCCAAGTTCGGAAACAAGTTCGTCTCCTGTCATGAGGTCAGGAATCTGTTCCAGCGTCACCAAGACAGTTGATTCGATCTCCTTCTGTTTTTTGCTGGGGCCTTTATTAGATCTATAA
>CAKOGP040001758.1:625053-737656 GCA_933822405.4 Cylindrotheca closterium | reverse complement strand
TTTCTACAGTATTATAAATTACAGCTTTTGGAGGACTGAAACAAGCCGAAAGGCTTCAATTTCATTATTGACGTCCACACCTCTGGCCACAGCTCCGTGCATAGACGTGACTTCAAATCCAGTTATCCTGGCAAAGGCATCGATTTCTTGAGCTGTAAAGTGACGCATCGGTACGACTTCTTTCACATTCTGGACTAATGATGATTCGTCTTCGTTCTCTGGTGTTCCCTTGAGCCCCATGGCCACTGTGAAATGACGAATTTGTTTGATGGGGTCAAATTCGTCATCGTCATCTCCCCAAATGATCTCTAGTTCTCCACTTTGCTCGCCATTTTCGTCTTCCAAAGGTACTTGCCAGCTGTTTCGGGTACATTCGACAAGAGAGAAAGTCTCTCTGGGATGCGGGAGTTCAATAATGAGAGTTCCTCCTTTTACCATAGACTTGTTGATTGATTCGAAACAAGAGATGACTTTGTCGTTGGTAGTCATGTGTTGCAACGATCCCAGCATAATCCAAGCACTATCAAAGGGTTCGCAGTCGACTTCAAAATTTGACATGTCCTTTTGGAGATAGGAAAAGGATGTCTCAAAGGTATCAATGTCCAATTCGTGGGCAGCAATATCAGTACCGTATTCCAACATATCCATTGAATTGTCCAAGGCGGTGGCAGATTTCACCATTGACGATTGCAGTGCGTAAATGCAATGCCTCGCAGGTCCAGCTGCCAACTCCAAAACACGTTCGGGCCCTTTTCCTTCGTGAAGCAGTTGATGTTGTTCGACCAGAAATTCAATTTCTTCGTCAAAGTTTCGGTACCCAAAGGCCATATCGTAGAGTGCCGGCAGCGAGTAGATTTTCTTATCGTCCTTTGTCTCATTCTCAGTTGTTGCTGTGACATCAGCAGGTGTTGGCGGAGTTGGTTGGGTTTCTCCAAACCCTCCTGCACCACTACTTTTGGAGGTTGGCCGTGACCGTCCTTTCCGAGAAGTGGCCATACATGATAGCGACAATCCCCAACCAGCGCTCCTAGCGTCACAGGTATTTCTGGAAATTTGCAGTATTGCTAAGAGGCACAATAACAATAATGTCGAAGGTCTCGAACTAGACAACGACTGCATATTTTTGGTTTCTGTGTTGCGTGATGATGTTGGATGTGATGTGTGATGTGTGATGTGGTTCGATGGATGTGATGTGGTCGTTTGAATCAACGAATCCATCAATTTTTGAATCCCGGTTCTCGGGCAGACGAGTGAATCTTATAGAAACCCGGATTTATTGCGCTTACGTTTCTTCTGGTCGTTGACGAGGTCTGCGTTGATCTGTGTCATCTACCCCAACAAGTACCACAAACCAGGAGGAAAACAAAATTCATTCTCACTATCCTCCAGCAGCACTGTCAACTCTAATTAGCCTTGATCCATTCCGAAACAATCCGTATCAGTTACATATTCATACAATATCTATAACGCACGCAACAAGACAGATTTCAGTTGAAAATGTCATTTTCCATGGAACGACTGGTGGTGATTGCGCTCTTGATTCAATTTTGTACCTTCAACTTGGTGGCTTCAGATTGGATCGACCCGGACACTCCAGAGGAGGCCAAAACCACGCAACCCTTGACGGTGACGCCCTACTTTGTCAGAAAGACTGCCCCAAAGGAGGATTCAGATTCAAAGAAGGAAAAGAATGAGACCAAGGCGCCAACAACGGCGGCTCCAACATTTGCTCCGACCATTAAACCGACACCTTTTCCAACGTACTCATCACATAAGTACGAGCTAGTATTTTCTGAAGAATTCAATACTCCAGATCGAACGTTTGAAGATGGAACGGATCCTCGATGGACGTCTCTAGAAAAGAATGATTACACGAATGACGCTTTGCACTACTATTCAACGTCGAATGCCAGGACCAAAGATGGTAGCCTGGTAATCAAGACCGAAGCATCCGATACCGATGTTGTGGGATTTGACGATGTAAAGAGAAAGAATACCCACGTGACGAAACACTTCAAGTCCGCCATGTTACAAACCTGGAACAAATTCTGTTTCACAGGAGGAATCATTGAGGCAGAAGTCGAACTTCCTGGAAAGCACAACGTTGGTGGACTGTGGCCCGCCTTTTGGTTACTGGGCAACCTTGCTCGGCACACCTACGTCGGATCTTCAGAACATATTTGGCCCTGGAGCTCGGGAGTCTGCACAACGAAGAGTTTCAGTGCTCAACACATTTCGGCTTGTCGTGAAGTTGGCCATTACGGAATGTTGCCCCATGTCGGCCGTGGATCTCCCGAAATGGATATCTTTGAAGTACAGCCAGGTGATATTAAGGCCAACAATGGCCCCTTCCTACGATCATCTGTCGGTCAGCCGTTCATGAGTGCTTCCTTCCAGGTTGCACCCGGTCTTAGCAACTTTCGTCCAGGACCAGGATATTGGCCTGGGCCCGGACAATGGTATACTGGTTTGGTCGGAGGCAAGAACACGTCACTAAATGTTGGATTTTATGGCAACTACAATCATTTCAGAGGCGATCCTCATCCGGAGAAGTCTGATTATTGGAGCGATGCCATTAGTTACAATAGACAGTTGGACGCAAGTCACTTCAATGGATCTCACACTTATCGACTCGAGTGGGATGTGCCGACCGCAGAAAAGGATGGTTACTTGCATTGGTTCCTTGATGGGGAATTGGTCCTTGCGATCAACGGCACTGGAGTTGCGACTGCTGGGGAAGGTAAGACACGCTTCACAATACAACGAGAACGGCGAAATTTGTCGTTTTTATTTCTCTTGCTTACTTTCCATTTCTTCTTCGATTGCCATGCAATAGGATCCGAGATTTCGAGTGAACCGAGTTACATTATCCTCAATACAGCCGTGTCAAAGCAATGGGGATTCCCGATTCAATGCCCAGCTGGCTGCGAATGTAAAGAGTTTGATTGTCACTCGTCCAACTACTCGGCGCAATGCGGATTCTCCCCTGGCTTTTGCAAAATGATGCTGGAAGGGGATCCTGAGTATAAGATCAATTCAATACGCGTATATCAAAATCCCGATTTTGAGGAACAAAAGGTTGGCTGTTCGACGCCCGAACGTCCAACTCGCAGGTACATTGAGGGGCACGCTGATTTGTACAAGGAAGATAAAGATGTAAGTTTGAAGTGTAGGGCTATCGAGTGAAAACTACATGAGACGGTACAATGCTAACCTTGATATCCTTCGGCTACTGCCATTCCAGGAACGGCCGTTGAAATCAATTCAACAAGGACGAGGAAATTGCCGCCCGGGAGTCACCAACAATGCTCGTGACATCTGTGGTGGTGCCGAACATGGAACCTGTACACGTGGAAAGGTCTGCGAATGTAAAAAGGGATGGACTGGTCCACATTGTCTGGCCTCGGCGGGCTACAACACAATCGAATGGGACGTCCCTGATAGCATCGCTGACTTGGGATTTATTCCTCCTTCCATGTTTCCAAGAGCACTGCTCATTGGATTGCTTCTGATTATCGTCGCCTTCTTTTTAGCAATGCAGCTTCGATCGCGATTGGGAGGATGGACACCGATCCCCGAAGTGGATACGAAACCACGGTCATGGCGCGGACCTTCCTGAAAACTGTTTGATTCACATGTGCCATCAAAAGCTGCGAGACGGTTGAATGTCGAATGTCGCATGTCCATGTTGCATGCACACTTTGATATTCTTCATGTAAAAAGTCGTACGTTGAAGACCACGTTATCGCCTATCGCATCACACCACCCTGGCACCAAATTTGCTTCAAATGCCATCACGCATGGCTATACTACTTGTACTTTGTGACATAGTGCAATGAAGCTTCACAGGTTCAACTCGTAACTCAATTAATTACCTGCCGTTATCAAAGGTATATCTACATTTTATAGTTCACCAACACCAGCACCGGCTGCACCAGCACCGAACATTCCTTTTCCTTCCTTGACGGCTTCTCTCCATTTTTGTGGGTCGCTGAGCATCTCCTTCATCTCAGGTGTCTCAAAAGCCTCGCTCAATCCTGGAATTCCGAGATCAGGGTTTGCCAAAAGTTGTTGTCTGACTTCTTCAATTTTCTCGTCATTGTCAAAGTCCCCCATGAGTGTTTGGAACATTTCTCCCAACTTTTCAGGATTCTTGTAAAGATCAGTCATACCCTTGATTCCTTCTGTGGCGGCTTTCAATGTATCTGGATCATTAAAGAGCTCTTGCATCTGACCGAATGACTCCTTCATTTTTTGTTCGAAATATTCAGGATCAGCTTTGTACTTTGCAAGCTCTTCAGCTGAAACTTGACCAGACTCTTCCATTGTCTTTATTATCTCATCTTGCATACCCATCATTCCCTTCATCATATCCCCGCCAGTAAGCATTTCCATCGCATCCTTCATTTGTTTCTCAAGCTCTTCAGGTGACATATCACCCATTAGTTCCATCACTTCATTGAAATATTCTCCAATTCCTGCCAACTGTTCCAACTGGCTGGGGTCGATATCACCCAACAAACTTTCCAATCCGGCCAAACCACCGGCATCGGCACCACCTGGAGTAGGACTATCCATTTGCTTTGCTTGTTCATTCATTTCTTGAAAACTTCCCCCTTTCTTTTTTCCCAATCCGAATTGGGCTGCAGCGGGCTGAAACATAATCATGTCGAATGAGTTGATGGTGAAAAAATTGAAACGACGGTGCAAAAAGTCTTCTGAATATCAAAGAGGGAAACTTGACATTAAGGATAGCTTACCACTGCGAGCAAGGACGAGAGTCCAACAAGGCGTACGATACGTCCAATCATGATTTTCTTATTCTAACTGTGTTTGTTTTGTGTGTGCGTCTTAACGAAGCTGAGAGACAAGCAAGAGTCAAGTTGTGATGTGTCTAGCAGCAGGTTTCGCCGAGCTGATGAAAACGAACACGTGGATGAATTTTTCGACTGGACGGAAGGAGGACGGTCGATTCTCGGTGGTCAAAGAAGTCAAATGATTATGATGTGCTCCGCCGGCCAAACACAAACAATAAGGCATCATCCTCCAATCTACAGTACTTCAACAGTTTGAAACATGATGACGAGACGTCATCGCAACATCTCTTCCTTATTAGCGATAATATTATCGCTGCTGGCTGCCAGTGTAAATAGTTTTGGCCCTAAAACCTTGCTTTTGACTACACACAATAGAATATCTGCCCTGGATGCTGAGGCAACAGCATCCGATACCGCGAAAGAAGCATCCATGCTCATTGACAAACTACGACAAATAGCAGGTCGGACCAATCGTGGATTTCAGGCGACCTCTATGGATAGAAGGCAAGCGAGAGATCTTGCATTTTCCCTAGAGAAGCTCAATCCAACAGCTGCTCCAGCAGCAGCATACTATGAAAGTAGTATCACCGAATCTGCAGCAGATGCAGCAGAAGGACCAACCGTTTCTGGAAAATGGAACCTGATCTTTACAGACGCACCCGATATCACGAGTCTCGATACTAGTCGAAACCCCTTCAGCACGGCAACGCTTGGGAGAATTGGACAGGAGTGCAATCCACCATATGTAAAGAATGTGATTGAATGGAAACGGCCAAGTTGGGCTGGCAACTTGCCTTTTTCGGGGTCCGAAGATTCCAGAGTTTTGCAAAAGGTTGTCACACTAGCGTCTGCATCACCTGAGAAACCAGATGTTGTCGACCTGAAAATTGCTGGTCTCGAATTGGAAAATCCGAATCAGGATGATCAACTGTCCACCAATGGTGGTGGCATTGCAAGTCGCGTTGAACGAGATGGGCTGGTCGCAGGACTATTGTCTTCGAATCCAATCGACCTGAAGGGACCATTGAACCCACCTTTTGGCCAATTTCGAATTCTTTATTTGGATGAAGATTTGCGAATCACTTTGACAAGCCAAAACTACATTGCAGTCAACTCTAGGTGTAAAGAGGGTGGAGAATGGTTCTAAATGCGATGCGAATGTATTTTGTAAACTACTCATATTATAGAAGAAGCAATAGAAATTTTTGAGTGCAGTAGGGGTTGTCAATGAACCCAACCCAACTCTTTTTCTTTTTTTTGGGCAGCTGTGATTGGTCGAGCCAAAAAAAAAATAGTTGGTTTGGGTCAGAAAGAAAAAAATAGTTGTGCCGAAAAGAGACCCAACTATATTATAGTTGGGTCTTCAATGACCCGGAGATAATTGATTCGCGGGATAAAAGATTTACAATTCTTGTCCAATGTTTTAGATTTATCGTGTGGAACAGTTCAATTTTGAGTAAACGTAGCCCAAACTTAAACAAAGAATAGTTGGGTCATGCTATTTTTCGACGAAAAATAAGTAGGCAAATATATCTACGAGATATCGTACGTCTCCCTAAACTACCGGCTTTTTCCCAAAAATAGTTGGTTCGTGGCTTCAAAGGGGGTGGTCAAATATCGGGAAAAATACTGCCCTTCTATTGGTCAATAAAAATAAACCAAAAATAGTTGGGTTGGGTTCATTGACAACCCCTAGTGTGCTTGTTTCTTATTTTCAATTTTCCAAATTCTTTGTAATCAATTGTACGTTATAGCAGTCGAAGGGATCGATCCGATTTTTCGTTGCATCCTCGGAACATTCCAAATCTATACGCGATGAATAAAACGATTTAGCCCGCCAGTCGCTCCTCCATTTCGACACCAAATCCAAAACCACAAAACTTCACCGTTGCAATCATTCTTCTTCAAACAAGCAAGAACAACCTTTCAGACCCTCCAACTTCCCAGCTTACATTATGAATGTGGAAGAAATCGATAAAGCTATCCTTGATGTATACCTTACGTGGAAAACTGAGAATGAATCCGATTTAGTCGTAAGTCCATGAGATAACTGATCGATCTATCGATTTGGGACAACGGTTTTCTGATTTTGTGAATTTAAATCTCTTCAAAATTAATGATACCTCAGACGCAGCCTCCTTCCATTGATTCCCATCAGTTTGTTCAAAGGAATCATGATGTATCGATAGGCCAAACTTTCGAAAGGGTCCCTATTCGACTACTGACGAACAGGCGGCTTCTTCCGTTGCAAACGATTTCGAATTTTGAGAAAGGAAGAAGTTCTCTGTTCGAAAGGAGAACCATGTCACCGATTGAAGTCCCATCATACATTTCACACCAGCAAGTGGAAAATCGTCGACCAAGCTTTAGCAATGCACCAACAATTCTTCCATCGAACCCCACTACAGTGAGCCAGAAGTCTAGTACCGGAAGTCATGATATCACCACGCAGAAATCGCAGAACACAGCAAAATACGTGTCACAACATGTGCTTTCTGCTACGGTCGAGACCAATCCAAAACGATGGACCGTGGAAGAAGACAACGTTCTTGCAATGGCTGTCGAAAGTCAGAATGGCCGAGTGTCCAACTGGAACCTGCTCGCTTCCACATTCTTCCCTGGTTCTCGCACTGGCAGTATGTGTAAAGCCCGGTGGTGGAAAAAGGTAGGAATTCGTCTGAAACCTTGACCATCGGTACAATTCTCCCATCTCTCTCACACTCTTTTGTACATTAGACTCCAATAGGTAGCAAAATTAAGGGCAACTGGATGCCAGACGAAGATGCAAAAATATCAAAGCTAAGATCAGAAGGTTTCACTTGGAGGGCGATCGCCACCCAGTGCCCAGGCCGTTGCTATGAACAAGTGATGTCTCGATACTACGATCATCTTGATCCTTCAGTAGTGACGGCCCCATGGACAGCAGCGGAACACAGGATCTTGTTCCAAGAACAAAGTCGTGTTGGAAATAACTGGAAACAAATCTCCCAACTACTACCAGGCCGATCCACAAATCAAGTCAAGAACAGATGGTATCAAATACAACGTCAATTCGGACTCCGAAAGCAGACCAAGCCATCCTCCGTGAAGAAAACCAGAAAAAAAGTGCATAACGGTCATCTTGTCTATTCAGTATTGACGAATCCGTGGACCGAGCCGGAAGACAAAATCTTGATCCGAGAGCATAGTCGTCTTGGAAAAAAGTGGACACAAATCTCAAAGCTTCTACCAGGACGATCCCCAGACCAACTCAAGAACAGATGGAAGCAGATACAACGTCGATCAGGACTCGAGAAGCAAACTGAGCCATCCTAGGAAGAAATATTGTGTGCAAGTCTGATCTTGCAAGAGCTATCACCTTGATCTGTCAGTTGTGAAAACTCAACAGTGATGAGCAGAGGCCGAGGATAGCATCTTGATCCCAGAAGAAAGTCGTGTTGGAAATAAGAGGGCCAAAATCTCACTACCAGGTCGATCAAGAACCCAAATCAAGAATAGATGACACAACACCAATGGGAAAACGATGTCATGATGTCATGCCATCCACGAAGACTCGATTCCCTCCACTCGTCGATAGATACAAATTCTCGACCAATAAAATTACAGCTCAGATGCTGCTTCGTCCTCGTCGGAATCGTTTTCATCACTATTCTCTTCTTCCTTCTCTGTGACCACTAGATCATCTCCGAAATCCTGGCCATCATCGTCCAGGGCGTACAGTATAGATTCGCCAGTTTCGCGTGGGCCAGATTGTCAGCCACTTGATCCCAATCCAGTAATCCATTCAGAAAACGCCTGATGTAGAAATTCCGACGATTCTAATGATCCAGGATAGATGCGTGCTCCCAGATATCCATACCCAAGATAGGTAGCTATGTCTGACTTATGGCATGGGTTATCAGAACCGAGCGTATTCATGATAAACAGCTTTCGTCCAGTTGTGTCATAAACCAACAAGGTCTAGCCTAATCAAAATACTGCACCCCCTGAGTGGGCAAACTGAATTTCGAGATGATCGAAGCTTTCAAAATCTGCTTTTCTTTGATGAAATAATTGACATTGCGTATGCACCCTGCCTGAAGTGTTATTTCAACAGTCTACTTGGAGATTTGGGGTTCCAACGCATCATTGGGACATGGGAGATAGCGAATCTCAAACTGATCTCTGCCGTTGATGGAACCATTCATGACAATTGGTACATGTCAAGATTTTGATAGAAGACAATGAATGCCAAGTTGAAGATACAAGGATTTTCAACAAGGATGCCAAAATTCCCAAAATGATTGGCGTCGAGTTGATCGGAGTATTTTGGACTTCACATGTACCTTTTGTCAAATTCCGCGCCGAATTCTTTAATTTCGAAATTCTCGCGAGCAGGTTCCTGCAGTACTGTAATTGAATATTCCAACGGCTAAATTACTTATCGTTGGATTCATTCAACGCGTGCTAGCATTTGGTACTTAGAGCGTTAGACGTTTCATTCCAACTAACTCTTTATCGCCACATCTTGGAAATCAACGAATTCCAACCGACAATACCATCAATCACCCGCTCACTATCATCAACCAACGACAAAGTAATCGATGAGAGTGGTGCAGACCCAGAATTATTCCCAATGGGGAAACCCTGGAGGAGGAGCTTCGAATAGAGGATATGGAACAGCACAACAACGACCCGCTTCAAGTGTTGGCCGACTACCGGTCGCCCCACCAACTGCTAGGAGTGCAAACACCATGAGTCCAACAAGAGTGACAATTGCCAGCGCTAACATCAACAACAGAAAGTTTGATATTCCACCAGTTAATCGTATGCGTCCACCTCAGCCCAGAGTGGAAAGTAGACAAGTTCCTGTTTCGCCACCCCGCCGAGGAGTGCCCCCGGCGAAACAAGGTTCTGTGATTGATCTCACTGATATGGATGAACGCGATATTGATAACATGCAGTCCAAAAGAACCGCACCAATGATCACCGCACCCAGGACCAGTGCACTCAAGATGAATCGTCCTATGATCAGTCCACCCAAGATGAATCGTCCGATGATCAATCCTCCCAAGAGATATCAGCTTCCAGTACATTCGGCTGTAAAGCAACAGCAGAAGCCTCACATTCCCAAAGTGATGCCTGAACAGGGCCGCAAGCCTCGAGTCATGTCTCATCATTCAGAAGCTCAACGCCTTCCTGTTGCTGCTGCTTCTAAGAATACTCCCGATTCCAAGATTACTCGGGAGTCGCCCAAGGGCCCCGAGAACCCACGGAGCCCTATGGCCAAGGCCAATGATGGACAAGCTTCGACTCAAGGAAAAGCTTCGGCTACCACGAACTCAGCTTCACAACGCCTTGCCGTTGCTTCGGCTTCGAGAAACGCACACAACAGCCGTTCTGTCGGACAAGAGTCAAGGAAAGAAACAAAGCGAGCAGCACCAACTGAGAATCGTGCAATGTCGATTTCCGAACGTTTGCGTGCCGTGAATGAATCACGACCAGGCTTTGGACAAAAGGACACGGGAGCGCATACTGATCTGAATAAGAAAGAGATCATCGATGTTTCTCTTCCTCAGCCACCACAACAAGCGAAAAAGGAAGTTCAGCCTTCTTTCGATAGCGCATACACTAGCGCTTATAGCGCATACACTTCTTGTACGGAGTACACCAACCACACTGAACCGAGCATGGATAGTGACATTACGCCCTTCGATACCGAGAAAGCTCCCAGAACTCGAGATTACGGTGTGGAAAACCATTTGATTCAGCAGACTAGGGGCAAGCTTGCCGCTGAGTCAATTGACGAATTCGACACCAAGGCTTGCCTTATTGCAACAAAGGAGTTGACCGAGTTGTTGGCTAACGACGTCAAGGAGGTAGCTGATTTTGCACAAAGCACTTTCACTGGCGAGAACCAAAAAACGGATACATTTTCCGTTGATACACCTCCTGAAGCAAAGACAGAAACCAAGGCAGAATCCAAGACCGAAGTCAAGGCTGATTCAAACGAAAAGTCGGTCAATACAGCCCAGAAAGAAACCGATCCAGCCAAGGTCTGTCTTCTAGAAACACAAGACTGTATGACAAGCTTTCAGGAAGATGTGACCTTTGTTGCAGGACTCGGAATCTCCAAGATTCAGGAAGCCTGTCTACCTGATGGAGATGACGAGCCCACTTCCATCGCTGCTGCTGATGGAGCCCAGAGCAAAGCTGCTGCTGATGGAGCCCAGAACAAAGCTATTGCTGCCAAACAAACCGACGAATCCGGTTGCGTCGATGAGACCGCGGATTGCATGCAAAGCTTCAGGGAGGATGTATCGTACGTAGCTGGTATGGGGGCCAGCACCGTAATGGGCAAATCAAGAGGAACCTCGACCGTTGGAGGTACTTCGGGTCAAAAAATGATTGGAACGCGCGCCAAAGATGATGACAGCGACATTTTTGCATCGACTGCGGACTGCTTTGTGCAGCTCAAGGAGGACATTCGATTTGGTGTCGCCCAAATGAAGGGTATGAAGCTATCAGAGCTTGAAGTCCGAGGCTTGGTAGTGTCGATTGCTCAAGGTTTGAATGAGCCCATTTTCCTACCAGAAGGCGACACTGGATCCGTGCTCACGGATGATTTCCGATCCTCGGCGGCTTCTGTGAATGATTTGGATTCTCTTGATGACTCACAAGATCGCAGCACAGCCGATAGCGCTCCAAGCATTGGTGTCATATCAGCAGATCAATTAGTCGGTGAATCTGTTCTGGATAGCATCAAGAGACAGCTACGCGAAGCATCATTGAGTGAAGAATTTAATGACCCAGTCATTGAAGAGCTCAAAAAGGTGGATCCGCCGGGTGATGACGACGAAGAAGCAGATGAAGATGACTATGCCATTGCTCCAACTAAAAGTGCGAATGGAAGGGCTGACCCACCTGCTGCTGTCAAATCATTCGATAAGCCATCATCATCATCGATAGCGGCTACGCTTGATGAAGACGACGTTTACGCAGAAGAAACTGAGGAGGTGGTGTCAATGGAAGAGACGATTGAAGAAGAAGTGCTAGAGGATGAGGAAACGGTAGAAGAAGAGATTGAAGAACAGAGTGAAAGTTCCTCTACATTGGAACGACCTGATGACGAAGTGACGAATGAAAACAATGAGGACAATGAAGATAATGAGGAGGAACAGGAAGAGAACTTGACGGTTGAAACAGAGTTGGAAACTGTGCATACGGCTACCACGAGTACTAACCGCGAGGACGCATCGGAAACTCTGTCAAAGACTGACGATGTCCCATTCCCTACCCTCCTGCATGACGAAATTTAACTTCCCACAGCAACCCTGTTACAATTAGCATTTTCATATTAATATTATTAGCACATACAACGCTTCCAGTTTCTAGAGATTGCCCTTTTCTTTGTAGCTATTCTTTTTGGGCCTCGGCGCATCCATTGAAAACGACAGAATTCTTCCCATGAGCACATACAACAATAGCATAATAATACTTGTTTCAGATTGTCACTTTTTTCTTTTTTAATAAGTAGGTCTTCCGTCGTTGTCCGTTGCCAATTCAATGGGTGGAAAACACGACGTGGTTGAATTCGTTGACGACGGAGATTTAGAGCTAATCCATATAATGTAATAATCGTACAAATATGTGTAGGTAGGAATCAGGCAAGGCTGGGTACACGTGTGCCTCTCAAGACGATCTGTTTGCTTCCGCCCGATCGATCGAATGTAACATCTGATCCACGGCTGCATGAATTTGCGAGGACATCCTGTTCGAATCAGTTTGTCCAGTAAGTTGACCATTGTCCTTCAACAAGAAACGAACCGCCAGTTTGTGCCTATAGACAGAGAGCCAATGTTGCTTTTTGGACGAATCATAGCTAGTCCTGTGTATATAAGAAACAATTGGAAATCGATGAATTAGAATTTGTTTGTGTGTGCACGTCATGAATAGCAGTTGCCGACAAAACTGTTCTGTCAACGCACCAAATTCTGCCAGAATCAAAGCCTTCTTTTGCGGGAAAGCTCAACGTGAAAGTCCCATTTGGATTAATATGAAGCCCGCTATCAAGACCCTTCGACTCTATCCAGGAAGAGTGATCCTTCTGAAGGCGCTCCAATGCTACCTTGGATACGTGGTGCACGTAGACGGGATAGAAACCTTTCGTGTAGTTTTCATCCTCTGAAGGGGCCACTTGACTTGAGATTGTACTTCGGAAGCGGGGCTTTGCCGTCAGCTTGCTGATTCTCGAGATGTTTCTTGTTACTTTGGATGATGACATGATCGATTGTTGATAGATGGGCAATTGCTGTAAGCAATGATTGTACCGGTAGGAAATGTCTCTCCAGAAAGATGAGAAAGAAAAATGCAAGGTCCAGAAAAAAATGCGAGGTGGCCAGAATTTGTTCCTACAAATATCTAATTCTTAGCCATGTGGATTCAACGTAGAAAACTACCAACAAGTTGAAGTGATGTCATTAACGTCACCAGAATTTCCGATTTTGTTCCAAATTCTCCGAACCTCAAGTTCTCCGTTCCTCCCTCTTAACTCCGCCACTCTTTTCTCCATTGGACGACTGACTCCAATAACCATGCATTCGACATAACCAAACCCCATCAGCATCATCATCATCCAGCTTCAGACTCACTCACTCTGAACAGTAAACCAACAATGACACCCTCACTGGAAAGAACTTCTAAAGTTCTCGAGGAGGATCGCCTTTGGATCTACCGTGACTTTGTGAAAGAAAAATTGCGAAATCGCGAGCGCTATTGGAGACCCACAACGGATCTTCCAGTGTTTGTGGGGAAAGAATCTTCCGGTAGTTGTTGGGTTGTACCAGATGGCATCATTTGGAGAAAATATTTACCCTTCTTGTCGCATTTGGTGAAAGAAAGCCAATGCAATCTGCTGCTGCTCGAATCGGCTGTGGACCTGATGGATTACCGATCCATTTCGCCAGTGATCGAATGTAATGTCGAAAATGACAGTGACTGTACTTGGCAACCGGAGAAACCAGCTCCACAAGAGCGCTCCAAAATAGCAAAGCTTGCGACTCTGTTTTCGGGGAGAGTGTTCCCATTTTGTGACCTATCGATACGAGAAGAAGATGGTCACGACGAGTTTGATATGATGGATTACAAATCCATTAGCATTGTGGACAGAAGTCAACATGCGTTGATGAGAACTGCTGGGTTATTGCGACAAAAGATTGGAAACAACAAGAAAATAATAATTGTATCCACGCAAGATCTGAAAGCAAAATATCCTTCAGAGGATGGCTTTCAGCTTTTGCAAATGGATAACTTTATCACTGAACTTTTGGCATTGCACCCTCATCTTAACGAAGAGGTATTGATGAATTTGAAGCGGAGCTGCGAAGAAGAGTACAAGGTACGAAACATGGCGCGATCCAAAAGCGTTGAAAGCAATAGTAGAGAATTTCTGTCAGAAGATCAAGTTAGGGAGGGACTGAAAACAAAGACTCTGTTCAAGGGACGATTAGAAGTCTCAAAACACAATCCAAAAGAGGGTACTGTGGCCACCTCAGACGGCGGAAAATATTTTATTGATCAGAAACTTGGATACTTTAATCGGTCGTTCCATCATGATGTTGTTGTTATCGAGGTACTTCCAAAAACGGAATGGGGAAGTCCCGTGGGCAAACGCCGTTTGGTTCATCACCGAGATGATGACGATGAAACTGATACTACTTCGTTTGACGTGGATTCGGCACCGCCAGTCCCCTCGGCCCGAGTGGTGGCGATATCCGAGTCATCTCGACGAAGATTTGTTGCAACCATGGTCGATAGTCCAATGAATGATGACTCAGCATGCATAGTGACCCCAATGGATATTCGGATACCAAAGATTCGTATCAAAACCAACGGATGGAATCGATTTGTAGGTCAAAGGCTGCTCATCCAGGTGGATTCCTGGGATATTGACTCAAACTATCCAGCTGGTCATTGCCATGAAATCGTTGGCCCAATTGGTGATCTAGAAACTGAAATATCATGCTTGCTCCACGAACACGAATTGCACCTTGAACCATTTAGTGCTGGGGCACTAGCTTGCTTACCATCAGAAGGTTCAGATTGGAAGATCCCTCCCGAAGAAATCGAGAAACGCCGAGATCTACGAGAATCGTACAGAATATTTAGCGTAGATCCTCCAGGGTGCCAGGATATTGACGATACTATGCATGCAAGAGGTTCGTCGCATTCTTTCGTTTGCTTTTTACGCTTTTGAAAGAAGAAAGATGTTTGATCTCACCCTCTTTTGCTTCTATCGATTCTTTTTAGAGTTACCAAATGGAGACATTGAAATTGGTGTCCATATTGCCGATGTAACGCATTTCGTTCCACACAACTCGCCTCTTGATCTTGAAGCGCAAGTCAGAGCAACGACATTTTATCTAGTCGATAGGCGTTTTGACATGTTGCCTTCGCTATTGAGCTCGGGTACGTCGACAACGACAACATGAAATTAGCTTTGCGGAAGTCACTATCCTCACCCTTCATCATTACTATTCAGACCTCTGCTCCCTGCATGGATCGACCGACAGATTGGCTGTATCAACAAGTAAGTAACCCTGCTATCGACTCTGTACAACTTTACGCGCCTATTTGACTCAACCGTGACTCTTTCCACGCTTTCAGTCTGGATATTTTCACGGGACTTCAAGGAAGTAAAGTCCTTCTGGTACGGAAGGACGGTGATTCACAACTGTCAAGGTGTGTAGCAGCAGCAGAAGGGACAATATTGCACAATACAGTATGTCTCACTGACTCTCTTTGGTTACAGCAATGACGTACGGGCAGGCTCACAACATTATCCACGATCAACCTCCTGACGAGGGCAACAGAATCCCACCGCCGTTAACTGCAGGGGCACCGGTGGATCCTGCCAACGTCAAGAATTTGAAGAAAGACTTGACAATTCTAACTCGACTGGCGCGGAAGTTGCGGAAAGACCGTGAAGATGTTGGTGGTGCCGTCGATTTGTCCAGTGGAGACCAAGGCAATGAGCTGAAATTCACCCTCGACAAAGATAGCAATCCGATCCAGGTAACTGCAAAGAAGCAAATGGAAATCCATAACACAATCGCAGAGTTAATGATTCTATCCAATACATGGGTCGCGAAAACAATTTACGACAAGTCACCCGACAGTGCGCTACTTCGTAACCATCGATCAGTTGAAGATTCCCGCTTCGAAGATCTGAAAGCTGTACTCGACGCTGGCAAAATAGCGTTTGACGGCAAAGACAACATGGCTTTGGCAAATTCCTTGAAGGCAGCTGAGACTGCGACAAAATTGAATTCAACGATGCAGTCGTTGTTTCAATCGCTAGCGACAAGGTACGCAGCTCATTGTAAAGAAACTTATATTTGCACTTGCCTCTTTCTAACCGCTTCAACTTCTCTTGTCCAGAGCCATGTCCGAAGCACAGTATGTGTGCACTGGGCAAGTGGGCAAAGACCAGTTGTCTCATTATGGATTGGGCCTTCAAAAGTATACCCACTTCACATCTCCGATCCGAAGATATGCAGATGTTGTTGTGCATAAGCAACTATTGAGCGCTGCTGCTCCTCCGGGAAATCATAGCGATGCGTCCACTGTAAAAAGTCGAACAGAGGTGGACAATGCACTTGTTCCAGACTCGAAAACAATTTCTATTCTTGCTGGAGAAGGTATCCGCACGAGGGACGAGACGATTGAAACACCAGACGAAACGGAGCCCAATGACAATGTGGTGGTGACTGAATCGCAAGAACCGCCGGAGCTTGAAAATGAATTCAGTGTTGAGCGTGTTTACAGCCCACGACTTGTTGCAAAGATATGCGATATCTTGAATCGTCAGAATAGGATGGCAAAGGTACGACTGTTGTGACTGCTATGACTTGATCATGTTTGCAAAACTAGCCCTCAGGACTTGACAAAAAATATAGCTCTCGTCGATGGAATGTCAGCATTTGTTCCTATCCATCTATTTCAGAAAGCATGTGGAGGTGACCAAAGCTGTTGTAGTAGACCTGCGGTAAGGAAAGAGAGCATTTCTTCAACGATAAATTTACCAGTGGTGTCTAATTGCAATCCCTATCCACATAATTTTGTGTTCAGGGCAAATGGCTTATGGGTGTATGTTCCACTATTTGATATGAGGGGTCCAGTTTATTTGAGCGATACTAATGGTCGAGTTCAAGTCGATCCAAGGTTACTAGGCTTGGATCCATCTACTGGAGAGGATCCTACCCTTGCTTTTGAAGCATCTCCGTATGCACGAATGATTCCTTCAAGTGACTGCATGTTAGTCGAATCGCCCGATAGACACTTGAAGGTAACTGCCCCAAAAGCAAAGTCTCCATACACTCTGCGAGTCCTCGACGTCGTGACAGTGCAAATCTCATGTGACTCATGGGATGTCAGATCACGAATTCCAATGCCAAAGATCCATCTCATTGCCGACTCTTCGGGCAAAAAGATTTCGTTCAACGCATATGGACAGACTTCAAAGAGTCCAATAACATCCTCGACATTACAGGAGTCACAAGATGATACGAACGAAGGTCCTGTAGAAGCAAACCCTCAAGAATGGGCATCCATGTACAGCGAACTTGCAAAGTTGGAAACACCTCCTGTTCTAGTAGAAATGCAATTTACAAGCAACATTCGAAAGGCCAAGTCGGACGCTTGTAGCATATCGGTAATTCCAGGTCGAATGGTGTTTGGAGGTTTCCGAAATCTAGACACGCGATCGGCACTACAAGAGGCGGCCATTGACGAGGCTGCGGAAAGTGCCGAGCAACGTCGTGCACAAGCTCTAGCAGGCGCTGCCCGAAGCAGTGAGTACGATACCACCAGGAGAATCGAAAAGGACATTACAAGTCGAATGCAGCGACTTAAAGCCAACAAACGAAATACTCGCAAAGCTAAAGGCAAGTAGATGATTCGGAATGATAGTTCTAGAGATATAATCAGATTATACAATACAATTTAAATATAAAATTAGGCAGCTGCATTGGCTTCTTTTCTGCTTTTGCCTTTGCCAACATTTCCTCATACACAGCCGCGGATGACTTGGTTGTCACTGGTTGAGCAACTTCTTCCTCTGCTGCTGGAGGTCCTCGTTTAACTCTTTCACCAAAACATTTCTCTTTTCATCCAAACTACTGAATGCGCCAAATCGGATTCTTCGGCAGATGTCGAATCGTTGCGAAGAACCAGACTACCGTTTCCCGATGCTGCCTTGACTTGTCATAGATCTTTTGCAATACCTTTGAGTTGCATGGATTAGTAGGTTCGACAATGACAACAGGCATCGTTTGCCGACATGCCGGTGGATCCACCACCATCACTATTATCATATGCGATTCCCCAATCGTCACCAGTATTGGGACAACCAATTTCATCGAACATTTCGTACCAATCGCATCTTAGGTGACGGGAGGATGAATCTTCCCAGACAACTGGAGCATCTCCGCAGTCTCGGCTCGTGCAGGAATCAAGGTAGGACCAATCCGGAACATCTCCACAGTCCCTGCTCTTGCAGTGACAACATGCCTCCTTTGCCGTCAACCCAAAAAGTCCAACACGTCCTAATCCCCAGTTTGGACAACCAGGAGCATCATTGTCCTGATACCATTTACAGTTTTTGCCCCATTCAATATCTACGTCATCTAACCACCCAGGAACATCTTGGCACTTGATGCAATAGTCAGTTAGACTGTCGTCTTCTTCTCCACCGGAGCATCCAGGTACTGATTCACCACCGTCTCGCTGCATGCAAAGCAACCCACGATCACAATCGAAGTCAGTGTCACAATCTCCCTCGCAATTTTGGAGCGGAAAGTCGACGCTCTCTGCGAGCAGAGGGGTTTCAGTTGGGGAGTTTGTTCCTTCCACCTGTTGTTCCTGGAACAAGCGGGTTCTACCCGTGAGTGCGGACGCCGATTTCACATAGAACGGTGCCCCCACAGCCAGCTTGGTTCCTTCGCCCGTGTCTGCTAATGCAACGCTCTTACCAAAACCACTACCAGTTAATTCATCTTCCAACGTGGCTCCCACTTGATGCCAATAGGCATTCTCATCGTCATATTCATATACTTTCACGTAGCTACCAGCAGCGGCTCCGATAGCAAGTTTTCTTCCGTCTGCAGATAGCGAAAAAGAATTGCCAAAACCATCCCCGCTTTCATCCGCAATAAGAGGCTTTCCAATCTGCGTCCAATTGGCCATGACACTGTACCGATAGACACGAACGTGACCCACATTCCTTCCATTGTCAATATCATTGCTTGAGCTTCCAATTGCTACTACAGTTCCATCGCAAGATAGAGATACTGAACGCCCAAAATATATTTTTCGTCCACTACCAGAAAAACGTTGACCCAACTGTTGCCACTTGTCATCCACGTACTTAAATATTGCTGCTGCTCCTGTATCGTCACCAAAAAGCTCCGGCAGGCTATCCCCAATCGCAACTATATTGCCATCGCATGACAGGGATAGCGACGTTACAGAGGTCCATGGTTCCTGCTCTCCAAGCTGCTCCCACTGGCCATTTTCCATTCGGTAAACAACAGGTGCTTCGTACCAGTCATCCGGCAATATCGCGCCTATAGCAATTGTACTTCCATTTTGAGACAACGATAAATAGTTAACCTCCTGAAAATCACCTGCTCTGGCGCTATTGATATCAGCACCATATTGATCCCACCTTCCTCTTCCGGTGTACTGAAAGACGCTAACTGTGGCATTGCTTTCCTCGGATGGAATGTTATTACAAAGAGCGACAACACGTCCGTCCGCAGATAAAGCAAACTTTGCTTCTGTGTCGGGGCTCGTTAGAGTTCCAATTGATTTCCAGTGCGGTTGGTCGTCCCAGCTTTGATCTTCGTAAACTTTCACAACAGTTTGTGGTCCATCAAAGTAGCTCTGGGCCAGCACTCGCCCATCTTTCGACAGACTCACAGCATTTCCAACGATAAAGTCCTCATAATTATCATCACCATGCCATTTATAAATCTCGTTAAATGAAACAGTAGCTGCAGTAGGCGCAGGAGTCGGCCCCATTGTGACAGTCGGTACGACACCAAAACGGCGATTGTATACAGCCACACTTCCAGCAGATCCATGAACGTTTGACGCAAACGATCCAACGGCAACAGTGAAGTTGTCTTTGCTACCGACAAGCGCAATGCTAGAACCAAATCGGCCATCATGTTGTCTTCCAACGAAATCTCCTTCAGTAAAAGGCGCCCATGTGCTTGTAGAATTGTCATAGTAGAACAACAATACACGTCCTACTGAATCATAAACAGGATTGCCGATAGCCAAGACTTCCCCATCGGGGGACAGGGACACTGTAGGTGCCCTCGTAATATTCCCAACTTCAATACGTCCCATTTCCGTCCAGTTGGTACTAGGATTATATCGATGGACTGATACAACACCAGGGTATGATTGATCTGTATTCTGGCTGTCGTACTCCGATGACCGGTTTATGCCTGAGAATGCAACAACATTCCCATCTTGCGATAAAGCTGTTTCTCCGAGCTCATAATTCGGGAAACTCTGACCAATTGGCTTCCAGTCTCCGTCAACAAGCTCAAGCACTTGTCCTTGTGTTAAATATTCATATTCATATCGTCCACTTATAGCAATTCGCAAGTGGCTCCCTGCGCTGAGTTCGACTGCCCACCCCAGCCGCAGGCAGCACTCGTCTACAATGGGACTTCCAATGTCTTCCCACAAACCATTGATCAGTTCATAAACGGTGACTCGGCCACCATCTGGCTCATAAGCTCGATTCATGCCACCGTTCCCGGGCTCACCAACTGCCAGCATCTTTCCGTCTTCCGACAAGGAAACAGAAAACCCAAAATATCCTCCTCCGTCGCGCTTTGTACCAAATAGTTCATTTCCGATCGCCTCCCAAGTGTCATTGCTTCCAACATCAAATACCTTCACTCGCCCTTCCCTAGCGTTTCGAGTGTCACTGCCAGGCCCTGGTATACCAACGGCTAGACTATTCCCATCTCCTGAAACGGAAACAGAATGTCCAAACATGTCTCCTGAATTGGTTCCTTTAAATGTCCTGAGGAGAGTCCACGTTACTCCATCAAGTTGGTATAGATTGACATATCCCGTGGAACCTATTTCGACGGCACCCACAGCCATAACACGCCCATCGCTGGATAGGGAAATAGAAGAGCCAAAGTCATCACCGGGCGATCCATTAAGCTGCTCTCCAAGTTGCTGGAAAAAGAATTTGGGTGTACTGGTTGGTGCAAGTGACAGAGTTGGCGACACTGTTGGTGACAAAGTTGGTGAAAGACTTGGTATCGCCGTTGCCATTTGATCTTTAGCAGCTTTAGATCGAGTTCCGAGTATTACAGCTGCAGCAATACCGGCTATTCCCAGCATTGTCAACAAAAAGATTGTGAAAGGAGAACACTTCTTATTTCGTTCCTCTTCTTCGTCGTCTTCTGTTTCGGTGGTCTCCACAGGGATCGCGACTTCGGCGACTGCTCTTTGCTTTTGCAATTCTTCGACTTGCTGCCGCAATTGATCTGCTTCATTCCGAGCATCTTTCGTGCCTCTTTCGTAGGCCGCAGCGACTTCCTCGTCATGGTCTATTGCTTCAGCAGCCAAGAACGACTCGTCCTGATCTGGTACCAGCATTGGATCCGGGCTGGTACTCGAATGATTGGCACCCTCGTTGGAACCAGATACTTCAACGGTAGCAAGGCTCTCAGTATCCCTAGCGGTATTAGCAGACTTCGAACCTCGGATGGCAGTTGCTCCCGGAGTGATGTCGAAGCTATGAACGTTATTGGCTTTACTACTAGCAGCCTTGTCTTCCGAAGCAGCGGCGAGGGCGAGCTTGGGCTTGTTCTTTCCTGTTGCTGCATCGCCATTACTATCTTTTTCAGCCGTTCGTGAGCCAGTCGTTTCTTTTCCTTCTCGACTTGGAACCATGCTTGGAAGGTCTCCATAAGGGACCATTGTCTTCTTCTGCTCGGTATAAAGATGACTCATTTTTATGACAATAACAATACATAGTAAAATGGATAATGGAGCACGCCCGAAAGTCTTCCATTATCCAAATTCGTGCCATTTACGGCTAGTCAAACTAATCAAACGACATTTTCGACTCTTGGAAGAATGGATAGAAGGATCTTTCGAGAGGAGAATGATTACGAGCATTTTTAGATCGAATGAAAAAAGTTTCTGGAAAATTTTCGATATCTTCGAATATGATACCGATACTATTGCTTGTGAAATGTAGGGGAGCCTACTGGTAGCTACTGTAAATTGAACCGTACTTTGGATGTTCCATATGCATACTACCAGGCAACCGAAGAGTATTAGGTACCAGGTATTAATACTTGTACTGTACATTTGCAATGATAGCAGAAAAGCCAAAGGGAAGTAGATTCTTTTGAATGATATAGAGATACCATATATTCTTATTGTTATGATACAATTTTTTTAAATTAATTTAGACGGCTGCATTGGCTTCCTTTTCTGCTTTTGCCTTTGCCAACATTTCCTTATACCTAGTAGCTGCCGATGACTTGGCTGCGGGTGCCGCCTTGGTTACCACTGGTTGAGCCCCTCCTTCACCTACTGCTGGAATTCCTTCATTTAACTCTTTCATCAACACACTTCTCATTTCGACCAAACTATCCGCCAAATCGGATGCTTCCGAAGATGTCAAATCGCTGCGAAGTCCAAGACTGCCGTTTCCTGATGCTGCCTTGACTTGGTCATAGATCTTTTGCAATTTCTTTGAGTTTGCGTCCGATTCAATAGCTGATACTGGCGTAGCTTGTACTTCAGGACTTGGAATCGAAGGAGCAGATGAGACGACGGTCTGTGGTTGTGGTGGAGGTGTCTCGATTGTAGGAACGGGACTTACTGAAGCTGGCGGTGGGACGCTAGTTCCGGTGGAGGCCATGACACTGTTGCACATACCAATGGCTGAGACGAGCGCAGCACGGAGAGCAACCAACATGTCTGGTTTGACAGCATCAGGACTATTCTTGTACATGGTGACAGCACCATCGATGCAAGCAATGACACCATCAATTTGACTGATACCAGCCGCAGCGGATCCTCCAATTTCTTCGGCAGTGACTTCCGGAACACCAGCAGCTCGGCCACAAGTATTGACAGCTCCGAGGAGAGCAGCACGAAGAGCACCCAATAGACTTTCTCTCAATTGAGCTGGGCTGTTCTTGTACATCATGGTGGCTCCTTCAATGCAAGCAACGGCTCCGTCCACTTGAGTCAAGTCAGTGGTAGCACTGGCGACAGCTGGTTGTGGAACTGCTGGCGCCACTGGTGCTGGTGTGGCAGCAACCGGCGCAGCCATCATGGGGACTTCAGCGGGAGCTGCTTCCATACTTTCCTTTCGAAGCATGGTCATGATTTCACCCAACATGGTTTCAAAGCGATCAATTTCTGCTCCCTTTAGGCGACCCTTACCAAATCCTGGTCCACCACGGTGTTTCAGGAGTAGACCCATAAAGGTGCGGAGCTTTTGCCGTTCTTCGTCCGCGTACGAAGTGACAGTGGGCTGCGCGGGAGGTGGGAGCTCGACTGGTTCCGGTTGGGGTGGCTGGGCAACAACTGGCGCTGGTTGGGTTGCGGCCACTTGTGCCACAGGTTCTGGTGCTGGAGGTGTTGCCACTGCTGTGGCTGCTGGTTCTGTGGCAACACCCTTGGAACGCTTCTGCTTTAGGATTTCCTTGTATTTGATTCCAGATGTGTTGACTGGTTTAGCTGGCGCGTCTGAAGCATATATGTGAGGTCCAAGACTCTCCTCGGGAATAGCATCAAAAAATGTTTGTTCTTCATTCTTTTGTCTGTCAATGGTGATAGAATACTGTATGAGATACCAGGAACTTCCTACAACTCATGTACCAAGTCAACAAGCAAGTCAACATCCCATCAAACTTACCCTGTCAAATATGGATTCTCCACCAACATATTGCCCAATTCCTTGATTCCGCCATCCTCCATGACCGCCTGGGCCACTTCATCTTCTCCTCGTTGTCTTGCCAAAGTACGAACCGTAGAATCCCGCTTCAATTGAGCAAAGTACAAGTCAGAAGTATTCGAAATCCCATCCGCATCGCGATTGCGGCCCGTGGGTCGTCCAGCGACATCCGTGCGCTTTTCCTTCATGCCCGTAGGAGGCGTATTGGGGTCTCCACCTCCGTCGGGATTGGCCATGAGTTGACGCAACAACGCAGCTTGATCTTCAATGGACATATTTTCGAGGTTGATTCCGCCAGCAGCTGGGGCAGCGGGGGCTGGAGCAGCTGGTGTCGCCAAGAATGGATTTTGAATGACTGTGCCAGATGGTTCGGCACCTCCACCATCTCTCTTGGCAGCTTCCATCAATTCCTTGAATCGAGAGCTGCCCGAAGCTGGTTCTTCCGGTTCGGCTTCGTCAGTTGAAAAGAGTTTCGTCGATGAAATTTGTTGTTGTGTAGTTGTAGAATGAGTGGAAAAGGCATCTGTGATGCTAGCAAGGGCCAAGATTGCGGCGCAATGAATTTTCATTGTGTTAGTGCTTATAGGTGGGCAACTAGAAAATTACTGTAGGTTGCTAATGAGGAAGAGCTTGTCAAGTGATGGATTTTCGATGGATGTGATGGCGAAGGCTGCTGGACCAATAAAATTTGCTGTTCGTCAGTCAACTTTCTTTCAGTCGAAGGAATCCAAGATTCGCACGTCCGAACACGCGTAACCCGCACAAAAGCGCGGCTGATGGATTGGGTGGCGACAATGAATTTTGAACGGGCGTGACATAAATAAACTCAAGGTCCATGGTTGAGACGGGAAACGTGCGTCCATCAATACAAGAAGACTTGATCGCAACAATAATAAGAATACCAACGCGGATAAAGTAAAAATGGGAAAGAAAAAGGGCGGCAAGAAGCAGCAGCAAAAGCCAGCTGAAGAAGACGATTGGGAAGCCCTTTTGGAAGCTGAAGCCTCCAAGAATGCTCCCGCTCCTGCACCTGCACCAGCAGCTGCTGAAGAACCAAAGGATGAGCCAAAGGATGAACCAAAGGAAGAAGATGCTACAACTGCAGCTGCCAGTGATGCTGCAGCTGCATTTTTGGCAGCCCAAGGACTTGCTGGAGGAGATGAAGGAGGAGGTGGTGGTGGAAAGAACAAGAAGAAGAAAAAGAAGAAGAAAGGAGGCGGTGCTGCTGCTGCTGCTGCTCCACAAGAAGAAAAGGTACGGTGTTATCTTTAATTGCTGCTGTTACTATAGCAAGAATGTTTTAGAGACTCACCTTCTTTTTCTGCTCCCATGGTTTCAATTTGCAATCCCCATTGTTACATCATTGTCACTGCTATTTTTTCGCTTGCCGTTCCTTAGCTTTCAGCTCGTGGTAAAATGGTCCAAGAACGCTTGCGCCAGCAACGAGAGGAAGAAGAGCGCATCAAGGCTGCCGAAGAGGCCGAACGCTTGCGGATTGAAGAATTGGAACGCCAAGAGGCCGAGGAGGAGCGCAAAAAGGAAGAAGAGCGAGAACGCAAGCGACAAAAACAAAAGGAAAAGATTGAACGACAAAAGAGAGAGGGTACTTATATGACTAAGGCTCAAAAGGCCAAGGCACGGTTGGCCGAACAAAGGCTACAAGCCATGAGAGACGCTGGAATGTTGCCTGTGGGAGAGGCACCCAAAAAGCGAAGTGTCTATGACGATCGTAAAAAGGGCAAAGAACAAGACGAAGAAGAAAGTCAACAACCAGAGCCTGAAGAACCCAAGGTGGAAGAAAAGGCACCCAATCCAGAGCCAGAAGCCGAAAAGGAAGAAGAAAAGCCTGCTGAAGATGATGACGACGACGACGATGATTGGGAAAAGATGGATTCGTCCGGTGATGAATGGGATGCTGACAGTGATGGTGGTGACGACAAGTTTGCCGATCTGGAAGCCCGTTTGGAAAAGGTTGTCTTGGAGGATGAGGATGTTGATTTGATTGAACTTGAAAAGAGGAAGGAACAAGAAAGATTGAAGGAACTGGGCAAGAAGCGTGCCGAACAGGAGCGTATCGAGGAAGAAAAACGCAAAAAGATGATGCTCGAACAGAAGGCTGCCGACGAGAAGAAAATGATGGCCGAACAAAAGCGTAACGAAGGAAGGCGGAAACGGGAATTGCAAGAAAAGGTCAACTTGGAAGCACGGTCCCCCGACGATTTGCGTTGTCCGATTGTGGTCATTATGGGTCACGTCGATACTGGAAAGACCAAATTGCTGGATAAGATTAGAAAGACCAACGTCCAAGAAGGAGAAGCCGGAGGTATCACACAACAAATTGGTGCCACTTTCTTTGAAAAGAAGACATTAGAGGCACAAACAGCCAAACTCAATGTAACCGAAAAGTTTGATTTCAAGGTTCCTGGTATGCTTGTCATTGATACACCTGGTCACGAGTCCTTTACCAACCTTCGTTCTCGAGGTTCCTCTTTGTGCGATGTCGCCATTTTGGTTGTTGATCTGATGCACGGTTTGGAACAACAGACTATTGAGTCCTTGACAATGCTTCGCAAGCGTGGGGTTCCCTTTGTGATTGCACTCAACAAGGTGGATCGTTGTTATGCTTGGAAGACTTGCAAGGATACCCCCATTCGGGATGCATTGAAGGAGCAAGATGAGGGAACCGTTTCCGAGTTCCGAAGTCGTGCCACTGATGCCAAGGTTCAACTTCAAGAACAAGGAGTCAACTCCAACATTTACTGGGAAATGGGCGAAGATGACTGGATGAACTCTGATTTCGTTCCACTCATCCCTACTTCGGCTGTTACTGGAGAGGGTGTTCAAGATGTCTTGATGTTGTTGTGTCAAATGGCCCAACGAAAGATCTGGAAGCAACTCATGTGGTGCGCCAACTTGCAATGTACTGTCTTGGAGGTCAAGGCCATTGATGGTTTGGGTATGACGGTTGATGTGTTGGTGGTCAATGGACACTTGCGCGAGGGTGACAGGGCTGTCTTTTGTACATTGAATGGACCCATCGTTACTGAAATTCGTGGTTTGCTCACTCCTCCGCCAAGTCGGGAGATGCGTGTCAAGTCTGAATACATTCATCATAAGGAAGTCAAGGGAGCCTTGGGTGTCAAGGTCATTGGTAACAACCTCGAGAAGGTCATGGCGGGTACACCTGTCATGGTACGTACTTTTTAAAAAGAAATGATGGCGCTTGTTGTTTGAATGTGGCATCTTACATGGCCTTTTTCTTCTTTCGTCGTAGATTGTTGGGCCCGAGGACGAGGAAGAGGATATCAAGTCCGAAGTCATGGCTGATTTGACCAAATTGGAGGCCAAGCTCAGTACAGATAAGTCTGGTGTCTTGGTGCAAGCATCTACCCTTGGAGCCTTGGAAGCTCTGTTGCAATTTCTTCGAGAAGAGACCAACCCTCCGATTCCAGTCAGTGCCATTGGTATCGGTACTGTTCACAAGCGTGATGTCACAAAGATTTCCATCATGAACGAAAAGGGACATCCAGAATACGCTACCATTTTGGCATTCGATGTGAGCATTGAGCGGGAAGCACGAGAGCATGCCCAAGAAATGGGAGTCCGAATCATGACGGCCGATATCATTTATCACTTGTTTGATCAATTCACAAGATTCATGGACGAATTGACTGCCAAACGACGAGAAGATGCAGCTGCCATTGCTGTCTTCCCAAGTATCGTCAAGATTCTTCCACAACACGTTTTTAACCAAAAGGATCCAATCATTGTGGGTGTGGAAGTTGTGGAAGGAATTCTGAAAGTGGGTACGCCTTTGTGTATTCCTGCACTTGGCGGGCTCCTAATTGGTAAGGTCATTTCGATTGAGAGCAATGGACGCGAAAAAAACACAGCAAGGAAGGGAGAATCGATTGCCATCAAGATTCACAACGAGGGCAACCCCAACATTACCTATGGCCGACAGTTTGATGCCACGCATAACTTATTCTCACAACTGAGTCGTGCATCGATTGATGCATTGAAGGCAAACTTCAAGGATGCACTAGAAAACGAAGACTGGAGACTGGTAGTCAAGATGAAGAAGGTCTTTGGTATTCTATAGAAGAAAACAAAGCAAATAATAACCTAAAGAATGAAATATGTATCTTTCTATCCTTCTCTATCATCGTTTGAATTCTAGCCAACAATTCAAAACAAAGACGCGGACTTTGACATACCCAACCACTCCCTAAAGCTCCAACTTCGCATCTCTTGTGTTGCTATAACCTTCTGCCAATAGTCTATCTAACTTGTTCAGCGGATCAGGGTCAGAATCAAAAACACTGTTCACAGATCAAGCATTCTCGGGCATTTGCCTTGGATTCGATAAGAGCTGCAATATTTACATTGCTTCCAAAGAAATCGTTTATCCCGTTCACGGTTACCATAAGAGGTTCTCCAGCAGGTATCCCAACGCGAATCTCCAATGGAGACCCATCTAGCACACTGAACAAGGTAAAGTGAATGAATCAAGTCGATTTGATCGGGATAGGGTTCGAAGCCTATTTTCTCCCGTTTGACGGGTAGTGTACATAATAGCCGCTGCAGTTGTAGCGGTATATACGCTCAACGCTGCTTTTGTGGCATTCATATTCCGTTGTTACTATAGTATGAGGTACCGAGTGCCAATGTGAAATGCATCAGGGTTGCAAAAGTTGAATTTTGAAATGGTTTTATTTGGGTTTCGATGTTTGACTAATATGACCATCCGTCTGACCATAATCCGGCCAGTTACAACCACCAAAACCAACATCTACACTCAACATACCTGTACATTCAACATACATTCAACGAAGGCACTCAAGAACACTGCACGATGATTTCCAATTCAGAAAAGGACTTTATTGTCGATGGCTGCAGAGAGAACTGTCGGCAAGACGGAAGAACGCGAAATGAAATTCGATCTTACATGACAATAAGCGGAAGCAATCCTTCCATCGAGAGCAACGATGACGACTCATCGGAACAACATCATCCACCGCTTGTTCTGTCCAATGGATCCGCCCGAGTGTTCTTGGCCACGGGAGAAACGCACGTCTTGGTATCTGTCAAGGCCGAACTGATGACACCCGCTATGAGCCACCCTGATTGTGGGGCCTTGGATATTCATGTCGATTACATGCACAATCCTCAAGGAATGACCAATTCCAAAAAGGACGATTCGATGGCGCCTACTATTGCCAGTTTGCTATTACCCCACTTGGTGGATCCCAAACAACTATGTGTAGTTCCGCATCATTTCGTATGGAAGTTGCACTTGGACGTCATGGTTCTTGCGTCGAATGGTGGATCTCTATTGGATGCCTGCAGTTTGGGAATCCAAGCGGCTTTAAGGAACACGGTCTTGCCCCAACTGACTCCCGAAGCAGCTCCAGATGGCGGTCGGCCCATCTTGCAGATTGATGCCGATTTACAAAATGCGGTTCCAATTCCAGGAAGTGAGCACGCACCCATTATCTCGACCGTCTCTTTATTGAAACCCAATGCTGGCAGTGGTAGCGCCACACCCATTTTGATTCTCGATGCAACGCAACAAGAAGAAGCCTGTGCGGTCTCGCAGGTGCATGTCGTATTGGATAGATCAAACCAAAACCAGAAGGAACCATTGATTTGTGCCATTCACAAGGCAGGAGGCGGCGCTCTCCCCTTTTCACTCCTGCAAGATGTAACATCATTTGTTTTGGAAGCAAACGGCGGTGCTGCAAAGGTTTGCTCCGGGAGTGGCCACGAGCATTTGCTACAGGAGACTTTTCTGCTGCAATAGATAAATATTTTACTCCTGTTTATAACAGCAAAAGCACTTTTGTTGATACAAAACTGCATCTCATAAGTAAATCAGAACAAGAACAATGATTGATCAACATTATGTTATTCCTCTCTGATGAGTGACTGCAAAATCTTCCAAATCTCTCTCGGATGAATGAATAGGCATTTGGGGACAACTATACCCGTACATGATAATGTATCCCATTGTTCACACTATCTAATCCTTGCGGCGGCGATATCGCGCCATCCATAACGCCATCAACTTTTTAGAAAGATTAGGATCCCCGATCCCCACCAGAAGGACATCGAAATCTGGTTGAACTCGATTTTTGGTTGGTTTTCAGCCAATGAAAGTTAGTCGAATCGCTAAAGATCAATCTATCTTTAGTGATTTGAGCCAATCAGAATGGGTAATTCACTAAAAATAAACTTCACTAAGATAGTACTCACTCTTTGTTGATGCTGAAATTGTGGATGCGTTTTTGGTGGGAAAAGTGAGTCAGAAAAAATCTCAAAACAAAACCTGTCTCACCACTCACCATGCCCATATCGTGAGGATACACTCCAATTGGTGCATGCCAGTACTTTTCTCCTGGACCAAGAGCAAGCGACGACCTTTCTTCTGGACCGCTTGCAAGACAACCGCCACTGCAGCCCTCTTTCTCACTTCCCAATCCCAACACTCTGTTTCTGCTTTTGGTGTGGTTCGACAACAAGTCAGAATGGTGGAAGGTCACAGTGTTCATCGCGTCGCTACTCTACATCGGCAGCGACTTGTCGGAAAGAAATTTACAGCATGGAGTCCCAATGGTCGGTTTACTGATGGTGCCAATGCCATCAATGGCAAAACCTTTTCTCGGATTGAAGCCCACGGCAAGAATCTGTTTTGTTTCTTTGGAGACGATATCAATCAGAAAAGAATTTCTGACATTGCCAGGAAAGCAGCTTGCGCCACTGATGAAGAACAAGATGATGATGATAGTGTGGTGGTTGTGCACGTCCATTTTGGAATGGCTGGTGCTTGGGCAGTCTATTTGGCCGGTGAAACGCCTCCCGAACCTACGCCTACCAATAGGCTGCGTTTGGAGTATGACGGAACTGTTGCCGATCTCAGTGCCATGACGGTCCAGCATGGTGGACTAGAGTTGTATCGCACAAAACTAGCTAAATTGGGAGAGGATCCACTCCGCAAGGATGCCAACCCCGCTACCCTGTGGGCACGCATTCAGAAATCCAAAAAGGGGATCGGAGCATTGATCATGGACCAGAGTTTCTTCACTGGTCCTGGGAATATTTACAGAGCTGAGATTCTCTTCAAGGCTGGTGTACACCCCAATAGACCAGGTCTCTCTTTGGAAAGGGAAGAATTTAACCGTGTATGGGAGCAGACGGTACTACTGTTGGAGCGAGGATATGAGACAGGATCCATCTTGACAGTGGACCCGGAAGAAGCCAAGGCTCTTGGCAAACCTCGCTTGCGAAGGTACATTTATAATACAGCAAAGTGCCCTCGCTGTGGCACCTCCATTCAGTCTTGGCCCATCAATAACCGTACCTGCTACGCATGCCCACGATGTCAACCGCTAACGCCCAGAACATCGACCGAAACTCCACCGCCCACTTCAAAGCCTGTCACCACAGATCACGTCCCCTTCAATTCGCATTGTGCCCGTGAAAGTACAGCTTTCCGATTGAAAGAGACGGGCCCATCACGGCTTACTGTGAAAGAAATCAAGCAGGAGCTGACACGGTTGGGAGTGAGCATCCCGTCCGATGCCAAGAAAAAGGCTCAGCTGGCTGAACTCCTCCTCAAACACCTACCAGAGTCCGAGGACGCTGAAACATCTTCAAAGACGTCACCAGAAGTGGATCCTTCTTCTCAAGATTTAACCTTTATTTCTTCCGAAGACGCGGCATTGGAAAAGGCACAGGCCGGTGAGAATCTAGCTGTGGAACACATTGCCGAGTTGGGTCCAAGTCAAGCCCGAAGAGCACGGTACCAAGGCCCCTCTAGAACAAGATTGACGACAACTTGCTCTGCGAATATGAAGGTGAAGGAAATCAAGGACGAATTGACTCGATTGGGTGTCCAAATACCACCCAAAGCGAAAAAAGCAGAACTAATGGACCTTTTGCACGAGACAGTGAAAAAGGAAGACAAGACAATACTCGAAGCGGTTTCTCCAAAGGCCAGCACACCGAAACGAGAAAGAAGAGCAACAACTACAGCGTCCTCTGGTCCAGCCCCAGCCTTTGTCTCTCCCGAAGATGCGGCCTTGGAAAAGGCTCGAGCTGGGGAAAACTTGGCGGTAGAACACATTGCCGAATTGGGTCCTGGTCAAGCCAGAATGGCGAGATCCAGAGTCTTGTTTCCCAAAGGGGGTGACGAAGTTGCATCGACACGTACTACACGGACCAAACGTCCTGCACCCAGTGCTCCTACTGCAAAGAAATCTCGTCGACGCACGAACTAGTCTGGCTGGACACTTTCCATAAAACCAGTGCTAACGATATTGCATTAACATTGAATAACGATAAAATACACTACCCAACATTTTTTATATATAAAAAAGAGCACTCGTAGCATCAGTACTTGGTTCCACTCATGGAAGACTTGGAAAAGAACTCCCTCGCTTCATTTTCCTCTTGTTGTTTGTACCACCTGTGGACTAGTTTCTTGATTCCCCATGATCCCGCGAGCAATCCTCCAAACCACAAAGCACCTTCGGTTTTCGACATGGAGTTGTCTTGTGTTTTGGAAAGTATTTTGGAAGCTGCTCCACCCATCCCTAATACGAGGATGGCACTATCCAATAGATTTCGTAATCGCAGCTGCGCAAAAGACTTTCGACTGGCCCCTTGTCCATACAAGAGGCCAGAACTCAGATCCAAATACGTTCGGACTTCTCGCATGGTCAGACTGATTCTGGGTTGGGTAGCGTCTGGCTTTTGCAATATGGAATGACTGAATTCCTTGTTGGTCTTTGGGCCAAGCACCAACATGGATCGCGGAGGCAAGACTATCCGCGTCACATCTTTGGGTTCGGCCCGGCGCCTCAATTCCATGATTCGTTCGTCCCCCAAGGAAACGCTCACGATGACGCCTTGCCGATTCAAATCCAAATCTTTGTCCGAGTGATGCGCAATGAAATCCTTGCCATCTCGATAAAAATTGGTGACGCAATGATTCATCTTTTGGGGCAAGAGCAACTGATCTTCTACTGCTTTCTTAATCATGAGAGATACCGGGGACCACTGAAAGGTTTCCCACTCATCGCCTTGATAATTTCCAGGATACCGATAGACGGGAACGACATTTTGCGACAGATCGGCTTGCAAATTCTGCAGTCGAGGCAGCACCTCTCCTTCGGCACCTTTAAAGCCATCAAAGTTGAGTTCCAGTTGGACTTGTTGTAGCAAAGTATTGTAAGGATCTGGAACAATGTCCAAAATCAATTCACAATCTCCGGCAGCCAACCCGTAGACGGATTGATCCACTTGTCGAATATCGCGATGCAATGGATTCATACGTTCCGTCCCATACCGATGCAGGGCTAAACGGGCAATGGATTGATAACATTGCGGCAATCGGCCACATGTCACTCCCAAGAGCTGCTCGTTCCAAACCCGCACCACTGCTACCACGACGTAGCTATCACTCCATTGCTCTTGGATGACGGACATGATGGGAGGACCAACGGATTTGGGCGGTTCTCCGTCCTCGTCCCAACCTTCGCTCCCATCGACCGTCTTGTAGACGACTGGAATGTGAGCCGCATTTGGATATTCTTTCTTGAGCCTTTGTTGGTACTCTCGAACCTCCGCGACCGTCGCACAATGACAACAAAAGCCCAAAAATTGGCTGTCAGCCACGGCAATCTCTCCCAAAGGATCTTCAAACATTGTTTCTGAGTTCTGCTTGACTTGTCACCTTCTCCCAAAGAATTATCCACGAGACACACGATAGTCTTGGGTGGGTTTTTAAGAGAGGTATTATATATATGTCGAGTTCTCAAGGTTGTCATTCATCATTCTTCATTTTCAAATCTGGCAATGCATGAAGTCCACTGAGTCGAAACGTCTGTCCATCGACAGTCCAGGCTCCATCGTACGTGTTTTTGCCATCACAACGAAAACGATGATGCAACGATGCTACGACAAAGAAATAAACAGAAAAACAATCCCTTGTTGATTGAAATCCAAATATATTTCCCCTTTCTCTGATGGTTTACTGGAGGAAATCCATCCAATTCATTACAATGTTGGGATCGCTGGCGATTGTCGTCAGATCTGCTTCGGCATTCTCCACTATTGCCAGGAACCCAATTTGTCGTCGTGGTCGTCCGGCATTTCCAGGACGACGACTCCAACAGGCAATGAAACAACAATCCATTTACACCAACCAAAGGTCCTTTACTGGAATTTTCATGTCTTCTGATGATGATGGCGATTCCGATTCCGATTCCAAAACGGTAGAAAGCACCTGGAATTTGGGTGGCCTCAAAAAGGAAGTTTCGCGACTCACGGTACGATGTCACAAAAAGATTGGCAAGGCCAATACACGTCTCGAAAAGGCCAACGCCGAAGTCGAGCGATTGACTGGTGATCCAAACGTCAGCTTGGAAGAATTGGACAAATGTCCCAATGTGGGAGAAATGGAACAAGATCTGGACAATTTGCGGGAACGACTGACCCAACTCAATCAATTGGAAGTTTCCATCCAAGATATCAAGGGAAAGAAGGTGGTACTGCCAGAACATATTGCTCAGTTGGCCATTGACTTGGATGTTCGGGACGAAGGTCCTGCTCCAAAAGCTAGGCCGCCCAAAAAGGAAAAGGGGCCCAGGGTTATGAATTCCTTTCGACTGCCCTACCGACGATATTACACCGACAATAAAACTGAAATTCGGGTGAGACGAACAAGAAGAGAGGATCGAGCTGACGATTGTCCGGCACCATGGGAGATCATGTGTGCCTCTCATTGGACTTTCCTCAAAGTATCATATACTCACGCTACTTTTTCTCTTTTCTTTGTTCAATTCTAAAGGTTGGGAAGCAAGCAGAGGACAATGACGAACTGTCGTGTTCACCAGAACACCGGGAGGGTGCCAATTGGTGGATGCATGCGTAAGTATTTGGCTGAAATGAGTTTTATGTCTATGCGTCTATTGTTCTATTTTTATTTTAAGCGCGTTGTTTTGTTATGAATGATATTCTTTGCAATCTCAATCTCACCACCACCACCATTTCTTTTTTGTTACAGTTCCGGTTGTCCAGGATCTCACGTGGTCATTCGGATTACGGATCAAAATGTGGACGAAGAAGTCGTCAAGGATGCTGCTGCTCTAGCCGCACGACAATCCAAATGCACTGGAAACACCATCAAGGTCAGCATGACGCGGGCTCGTGATGTCAAGAAACCACCTGGTGCCAAGGCGGGGTTGGTCCAATTGACTGGATCTGTGCGAACCATTGCCGTCAATATGAAGGAAGCTCAAGTTCGATTGAATCGTTTGGACAAGACTTGTTTGGTAAACTGAAAATTCGAGTCTTGTTGTGTAGTACCAGTAGAAGCTAGCTGTCTTGGTATAATCTGCTGTTGCCTTCGTCGTTCATCGAATCATTATAAGGATCATCAGCACCATCAGCACCATCAGCACCATATTCACCAACTGACCTTTTCCAGCTCCATGTCACCAAGAAATGGCAGCACATTGGACGAAACTACTTCAATGCCACACGTAATGCGGTATTCGCTTCGTTCCTCTTCTTCTTCCTTGTTGCCGTTGCTGTTGGATGATGATGACGACGACGATGATGATGATGACGATGATGGTTCAAAAGGATGATAATGACTCATCGAGGACACCTCCTTGGTAGTAGAATTATCCTCAATGGTCCTTTTCCACAAGGCCAGTTCCAAGAGGGAGACCTTTTCACGCCACAAGAATACCGTCAATTGACAGTAGATTTGATTCATTTTGCAAACCTTTTCCTCCACTGGCAAATGATCGTGGACCTCTTGGACCATGCGAATCAATTGGAGTTTCCAATGTTCCAAACAGCCGACCGATCCCAGTCGATGTTCAATGCTCGATCGGACCACATACCGCAGGACTTCTGTGGAATTAATGACACTGTTGACACAAAGGTAGTAAAGTGGAGAGCAATTCCAGCAGTCCTTGGCATGGACCAATTGGGCATTGTTGTTGGAGGATTGCATGAGGGCCATCCAGACATGAAGGTCCAACTTGGTCGAAAGTGCCAAGAGGTGAAAGGGAGTCAATCCAAAGGCATCTCTTGCCGTAGGGTCCGTTCCTTTGGCCAGGGCTCTGTGGAGTTTGCGAATCGTGTGCAAAGTCGGATGGTACGAGTGGGAGTAACATACTTGGTGTAGCGGCAATCCCTCAAATCGTCGCTTCAATGTATTCCAAAGATTCGATCGGTGGGGAAATTGTTTTTCCATAATGGTGTGACTTCCAAACATGTGATTTCCAAAGCTATTCGATGTCTTGGGGATGATGATATTCCGTAGACTATCACATTGGGCAAAGGAGGAGTAACCAATCGTGTCAATCTTTCTTGGCATTTCCACCGACAACAACTGGGTGCATTTGGCAAAAGCGCACTGTCCAATGGCTTTCAAAGTAATTGGCAAATGAACGTGCATCAAGGAGGCGCAGTTTTGAAAGGCCATTTCACCAATGATTTCTAGTCCATTCCTCAATTCCACCAAATTCAACTGGATGCAGTTTTCAAAGGCCCGTTTGCGCATTTCCACGAGCGACGAGGGCAAACTAATGGATTGCAAACTGGTGCAATTGGCAAGCGCCGAATCACCCAGGGTCAACAAGCCAAGAGGCAAATCCACATGTTGCAAATGCACACACTCCGCCAGTGCCTTGCGGCCAATCGAAATGACCGTGGAGGGAATCACTATTTGTTGCAAACTAGAACAATTCCAAAAGGCCATGTCTCCAATGGACAGCAATCCGAGATTCAATTGAACCACGGTCAAGCTTGCATAATGCACAAAAAAGAGTTTGGGAATTTCTCGAATGCTGGGATGCAAACACACGTGTGTGGCACATTTGGGAACGTGTTCAAAGGTCTTGCCACGATAGACGTAGACGTGTGTGGAAGGAGACAGCGGCTTGGACTTGAGGGGAGCAGTTGCTTCATCCGCTTCGCCATTGTCTTCTATATCACGATACAGATTACGCTGCTGATGCTGATGCTGCTGCTTGATGGTTATCTCAGTTTCTTCCATTGTTGTTGTGGTGGCTGTGGTCGTGGTGGTGGTGGATATTCTGATAGTTTTTGCTTCGTTTGTAGAATGATGATGATGATGATGATGATGATGATGAATGAATGCAATTGTTCAACCACTTGTCTATCACGCGCGGCGAAAGATTAGTGCAATTACAACAGTTGATGAATCTGAACAAATTGCTTTTGCGAGCAACGCGAGTTCGACACAGCAACGAATGGACAATGATGATATGGGACCGTATCTACCGGTACAATGAACCTGCAGGCATCACTCACTCGGAACTGTCTTGCGGGGTCTTGGGTCGGTTTTCAAAATGTCAGTCTTGGATCGACCCCTTCGACTTCTTCACAACGGGGGCATGGACAGACTTGGAAGATTGCAAACAACAAAACAACAAAGCTGGTTGGTATTATTGTATTGCATCGTTGCTACTGTACAGAATTGTTTTCCAACTCTTCCAACATGGCCACGACAACAGCGGCAAGCATAGCAACATCATCCACTTCCGATTCCATGTCATTATTGGAACGTACCAAGGCGCTGATACAAGCCGAGCGGTCCTTGACGGCCACCATTGAAAAGGTGGAACCCTGGATGGCCTCCAATGTGTACCACAAATCATCCATTCACCGCGCCACCATTGTGAGACCCATTCCCCGGACCATGGACGAAGTTCATAAAGTACTAGCAGTAGGCCGCAACTTTGCGTCCCGGACCTCGGCTCCCGCCGGATGGAATCCTGCGGCGCCTCTGGTGGGGTTCAGCACACCGAATCCATTGCCCCATCAATTGCGGGGTGGTACCATGGCGGCCTTGCAATTGGAGAGAGCCAAACAATCCGAGAGTGACAAGAAACGAAAACGACAATTGGAAGAAGAAGAAAAACAAGAGGCAGCTGCCAAGAAACAAGCCGAAGAAGCCGCTCAATCGAGAACCGAACAAGCCAATAAGGAATATAACGAAAGGAAGCAACAACAACAAAAGCAGCAGCAACAACAACATGCTAGAAGAGTGGCTATGAATCAAGCACAACCAGCTACGGATGCCAATATGAATTTGAGTGATAGCAGCAGTAGTGAAGAAGAATCTAGTGAAGATGACTAGGATTAAAAGTTTCCCTTTGTGCTGGACATGCTACAGTACTGGGCTGTGTTGACCAGTGAAGTGTACTATAAAACATCAGCAACTACGATTACTCTACAATGAAGAATGACATCACGACATAACAGTCAAAAGCATTACACTACCACTTCATTTTTTCAATTCAATTCAATTATTCAATAATGTGGGGTATTCTAAAATATATCTGTTGTATTTCTGTCTCTCGTAAGGAGTCAGATTTTGTGGTGTGCATTCACACCCTATTCATTTCGACTGGTACGTGTAGTATGCTCGCATGTGCATAATATATATCCACCGCACGGTAGCCAACATTGTAGCATGTAGTGGATCAGGGAACCATTGCGTCGCTTTCTCTCCGTCCTACATACCCCCCTTTTTCGTTTTGCAACACACGATTGTTCCAAATGATATGATTTTGTTTTGTTGGTCCCTTCCAGTCTTGATTGCTCCCTTCACCATCCTGGCAATCTTCTTCTTCTACTTCTTGATGTGAGCCAATCACGCCAAGAGTAATACGAATTGCTGGCAAAATAGCCCCGAATTGCCGTGGATGGTGATTTGTCTATGGCCTGTGATGGCATGTCTTTTTGTTTTACAGTTCGGAATCCATGGATCGGTGACGCTGGACTCCTCGTTCCACTGGTGCTCCAAACGCCAGTTTCCGAGAAATCCAAGACTTGCCACTAGTACCATTACCACCTTTGCCTTGTTGAACATCCTTGGCATCTTCCGCTCCAAGTGAGTGGGCCCGATTTTGGGCATCCTTGGTATGACGGTGACTTACCACCTTGAATCGTTCCAAATTGGGAAATTTGTCCGTTTGCTTTTGGTGGGCTTCTTCCTTTTGAAGAGCCTTCCAAAGGTCCATTTTTTCCAAGTTGACGCGTTTGGAATACCGTGGATGAATCATCGTTTCCAATCCTCGAATGGAATGGTCCTCGTAATTGAAATTGGTCTTGCCTTGGACAGAGGCTTGGTAATCAAAGGAAGTCAAGATGCGATCCTTTTTGAAACGAGTGTAATCCGGTTCCTATTATATTGATTGAGTGAAGCAATGGAAAAAAAAGCAAAAAAAGTTAGAATACATGGTAGCGTCCGACCGGTACTCAAAAAACCTAAAATAAATTGTTCCTTCCTTACCTGATACCAAAGTTGAGTTGGATCGTATTCAAACTCCTCTTGGCTGTCATACAGAGATTCAAACGTCTTTTCGACAAGATTATCACCAAAGGAAACTTTGGGCTCCCGTGCTATCATAACTTCCACAGAATCAGAAGATGATTCCAGCCAGGTGTTGATAGTCTCGTTACTCTCTTGCCGAATATCGACATCTTCAGCGTCCTGCTGCTTTGCACGTATTAACCTTCTTGGCAATGAGTATGATCGACGTTTCACTCGATTCTTTGTCGGACTCTTTGCTGGATTATCAAGGTGAAGGTCCTTGGCAACCGTTTCTTCGTGATCCTCACAGTCGTGATGTTGAGGTTGTTGTGGCTGTGGATGCTGGTTGCCCATCCTCAGCCGAGGCAACGACCGACGACGGAGCCGTGGCATACGACTCCGTTGCCGCCGATTGGGGTTGGTCATGAGAGGCATGCTAATGATGCTCTCCCTTCCGTATTGTGGTGAAAAGTATTATAGCGTGTGGTACCTACTGTACGTTAGTCTTTGTGACTGAACTGTGAAACGATGGATGCGCGTTGTTGTTGAAAAGATGAAGAGCGGAACATGCTCAATCGTGACAAACTCGGGACAGGTCTGCAGCCACAGTGGTATGCCCTTGCAAAAGGTAGGTTAAAAGTACTACGATTAGGAGCGATGACGGACAATGAACTCGATCACTACAGATGGAAGATTGAAAATTCGAAATTCGCCAACGAGCCAGCACTGCGTTGTGTGATTGAGTACCATATGGAAGAAAATTCTTCATTGGAAACCGAACTCACGGTCAATAAGAAGAGCTATTTTCGGCTAGCTTGAAATTATCTTTGGTGAAAAAACATTTATTTTCTGTCAGCAAAATGACTATTCTGAAAAAAGAAGAGCGGTGTCAAGATTCAACAATTAACGGAAACATTTATTGAGGCGTCTCGAGCAATGACCAAACATTTCTGTTCCATATCCGCTCGTGTTCTATTCTCTTTCTCCATTTCTCCCAAATGTCTATAGGAGCATTGTTTAGCTCTAAAAGTCACAGCAAAATCCAAGAAAGATTTCTTCGTCAAACTGTCACAAAGCGTAGATCCACGATGAGGGTAGCAACACTCCTGCTAGCTTGGCTGCTGACCCTGCAGTGCCAGCGGACAGCATATGCATCACAGCTTCTAGGAACAACGGATGCGGTGTACAGGCTGATCACTCGCGTGTTGAAGCAAAATGAGCATCCCTTTCAGCTTCATTTGGTTGGTTCCTCCTCTGCTTCTTCAGCAGCAGACGAGTCGTCGTTCAGAATGGAACCCAAGTACTTTGAGTTGCAAGATGAAGGCAACGGAAATATTTTAGTGACAGGCTCGACAGCATCTGAACTAGGTGCTGGTGTTGGATGGTATCTGAGACACTATTGCAACATGACCTTGGGGTGGCCCTCTGGTGGAGGATCTCGGATTGTCATTCCAGACCAATGGCCGTCCATTGGTTCCAAAAAAGTTCGCAAGACAAGGGCGGTCCCTTGGAGTTATTTCATGAATGTTTGTACGCATAGTTACAGTCTGGTCTGGTATGACAAACAAGATTGGGAGCAATATATTGATTGGCTGAGCCTTACGGGTGTCAATAACATTGTAGCCTTGACGGGACAAGAACAAATCTTCTATGAAACCTTTTTGGCGTTGGGGTTAAACGACAAAGATATTCGGTCTTGGTTCAATGGTCCGGCTTTTCTGACTTGGTCTCGTGGACAAAATGAATACGGAAGCAATATTGCTGGACCACTGCCAAAATCATGGATGGCCGATCAATTCTTTATGCAACGTGATTTCATTCTACCGCGACTGAGAGATCTTGGGATCATTGGTCAACTACCGGGATTTCAAGGAAACGTCCCCATCCAAATGAGAGATATCTTTGATGATCAGAACATTACGCAAGAGGGAGCCACGGGTTGGATGGATGCATTAGATCCAATATTTGGTCAGATTGCCGATAATTACATGCAAATACTCTTGGATGCCTTTGGAACGGATCACTGGTACCAACTCGATGGTTATTTCAATGGTGGCACTGCTCCATGGATGAAGAAGGATCCTCACAACAACATTGAATACTACCATGACCATGGCTACCATGACTACGACGAAAGCACGAAATTGTCTCACAATGAAGACTGGTTTCGCCGAGGGACAAAAGCCTTTGAATCGTTGAATCGAACCGATCCAAAGGCCATTTGGTCGTTTCAGGGATTCGCCTTTATTGGATGGAACAGTCCAGATCAGGCGGAAGCTGTCAAAGGTTTTGTTGATGCAGTTCCCAAGGATCGGTTTGTGATTCTGGACATGTCGTACTCGGGCCTGGGAGAGTGGACAAAGTTCAACAATGCATCCTTCTTTGAAGCTCCATTCGTTTGGACGGCCCTTCATAATTTTGGGGGCACTGATGGTATCAAGGGTGATATTCGACGATTGAATCATTTTCCACATGAGTTCTTGTCCTCAACATCAATAGCCGGCATTGGTGGAACTCCTGAAGGCATCAATCAAAACCCAGCTTTCTACGAATTCTTGTTCGAGTCTACTTTTCGAGATGGGCCAGTGGAAGATTTGGGCGATTATCTGGCTCAACGAAACATGAAACGATATGGCTTGGCCGGTGTGACAGGTGATGACGACAATGTATTCATCATCAAATATCATCTTTCGCAAACTTGGAAGTTACTGATGCGCAGTCTCTATTCCAATGACTTTAGTACACAAGACTTTACTGGCATTGCACACTTGAATCCCGGGAGAAACAATCTTTTCGAAGATGATCGCTATACACCGAAAGGCCTTCTTTGTGACACCTTTCTTGCTTGGGAGCATATGATTCAAGCCATACAAAAAGCATCCTTGGAGGCAATCGACATCTACACTATTTTAAAGAACAACAACGAACCTTTCCGCTACGACCTCGTCAATCTGGGACGAGAGGTACTTGCGCAACTCTCCACACCAGCAGCGAAGAACTTTACCGATGCCACATCACAAGTTGGTCCCAACGAGATTATCAAATCAGGAAGCTTCTATATGAAGCTTCTTCAAGATGTCGATGATTTGGTCGGAACTGATCAAGGATTCTTGCTGGGGCCATGGCTCGAATCAGCTCGAAAATGGGGGGCAAATGAAACTGACGATTGTTACACCGAAATTTTAGGTCTTTCCAATTGCGCCAATTTCTACGAATTCAATGCAAGATCCCAAATCACAACATGGAACCCAACACCCAAGGATAGCAAGTCTATACCAGGTGGCCCCATCGACTATGCGGCGAAACACTGGAATGGACTCATCAAGGACTACTACATTAGGAGAGCAGCCGATCTTCTTGGCCGGGCAATAGAGGACAAAACAGCTGGTCGACCACTGAATCAGACAGCAGTCGACGAGCTATTCGCCAGCCACGCATACCACTGGACAACGTCCACCAACAAATATCCAACCACAGTTCAGGGAGACGCATTTGAGACTTCGATCAAAATGTATGAAAAGTATCGGCATTGGTTTTCGACTTGCGCTGATAGGACTGAATCGAAAATAGCGTAATGGATAGAAATGATCGAATGATGGGGATAGATTTGTGACTTTTGTTTTATCTATTCAAAATGGTCTGATGATGCAGCCCCTCCACGTAAATCACCAAGGGATGCCTAGGATTCGGCACAAAATCCAAGATTCGGTCTCCATGATCATCCATTGTACCCATGTCACAAAAAGCGTATGAAATTCTTCCTGGTCCAATGGTCTCATTTCTTCCTTCCTTCAACCACTCTTTCATGACTCCAGTAGGATCACGCGCTTGTGCATCACGGAACATGTCATTACTCAAAACAAATCCTGGCCCTTCACCGTTCCGTTGTCGAACAGCCCTCATTTCTTCTCGTTTGGCAATCGTCAAAGCATAAGCATCGTCATCATCGGCTGGAGGCGATGCCACAATTAAACCCTTGTCATTCAAATCTTTCAAAATATCCATTTGATTGGTGTCCATCATTGCATTCTGGCTACTAGTATCACCTGGCCTTGGTTTCTTGCGCATCCAGTATTGCGGCAAAACCACTAAAACACGAACGCCTACCGATAGAAAATAATCTGTGGCCACTTGAATGCCACGAGTATCTGGTTCTGGTTTGCCTCTGCGACGACTCTTGTCGCTAAAGGTTGTGTTCATGGCCGCCAAAGCATCCGCATAATAATGAGCAACATTGGCTCCGTCCAGAACGACAAGTGGCGTTTTGCTGCCATGATCTTGCACGCCTTCCATTTTTTCCACGCTTTGTGGTCGAGACTGTGAAGCGGGGCTGCTGCCACCAATAGCATAAGACGTTTGAGTTGCAGGAGCGGGTGGAATCGGACCGGGGCTTGAATACGGAATAGGCTGTTGCTGATAGTGGTGCAATGGTGGCAATGGACTGCTGTCTCCATAGTACGTTGGAGGTGCGGAGATGGGCTGACTTGGATGCGGAATTGGTTGTTGTTGATATTGGTGCGATGGTGGAATGGGACTGCTGCCACCAATAATAAAGGAGGTTGGAGGTTCAGGAGTGGGGGACAGCGGGCCTAGACTAGCATGAGGAATAGGTTGGCGATGGTATTGATGCGATGAATTTCCGTGGTTGTAACCATGGTTGTTGTTGTTCTGATTGTAAGGAGACATGGGATCGTCTTCCATCATGTGGTCATTTTCAACTGTTTTCTGATACGCCCCATTGTGAGACGGGGCATCTTGTTCATGCTGGGGGTTACCCACAGTATAGTTGTGGGAATGCTGTTGTTGCGTGCGTGATTCCATCCCATCCTGAGATTTCAAAGGGGGATCATTCGAGTAAGAGCTTGAAGTAGTTGTTTTGGCTTCAAGGGTGGATGAACCTCCAATGGTGTAACTCGTTTTCTTTTTTTTCGATAATGCTGATGACCTATACTTTGCATTTCGATGTGACGCTGAGGCACCTGCAGCTCGTTGCAATGACGACATTTTGTGTGGTCCAACGAGCCTAGATGGCGCCGACGCAGGTGGTGGGTTCGGTCTGCTTTCCATTGCATGGTCATTATGATTCTGACTGTTTTGTGAATATTCCGCTTCTGACCCAGGCCCATAGATCGGTACACCTTCTTGTACTAGTCTCGGTCGTACCATTGCTCCAAAGGATGTACAGTACATGCATGTACTGATGGCAGCTTCGCTGAGAAATGTCGCAACACCGATTTGGTTTCTAGTCCGTTTGGTCGACCAACAGAGCTCAAATAGTTCCGTTCTCCGCGTCCAACGAAGGCTGATGGTTGACGAAGGCTGATGCAAAGAGCTTTGCGAAGTGTCGCATCAGGAAGCTTCAAGGGGAGGGGAAGTGTTGTTTTCAATATTTTATCTTGTGATCACCTTAGCGAAAGGGGCAGATCTAATACAGTACGATTCGGATTTGGACCAAGCTATTTCACACGAGCTTTCTAATCGGACAATTTGGCGCTCGTATACATAGAGATTACAGTCCAACATGGGCCACTTTGATATCACAGATCCGAACACTGTGATCACATTTATGATGTCGTCTTCACTGTCACACGTAAAAGCCTCCGAACCCCCCATCAAGCTTCTAAGCTTCTGTCCCGATTTCGGGGACGGTATCTTCTCACAGCTCATTATAAAAAAATTCGGAAATCATGCACGGACTAGTCTATGAAATTTTCGAAGCCTGGGTGATACACAACCATGATATTGACACATGGCATGCCATTAAGGCTCGAGCAGGATGCGAGGTTGCTGACAACGCATTTGTCACAAGAACTTACTACCGATACGAGACATGGAAGGATCTTGTGGAAGCTGCTTCCCAAGAGTTGAATATTACATCAACTGATATACTCGAGTCATATGGCCGATACAACATTCAGTATCATTTTGATAATGGCTATGGTGCCCTTTTGAAGTGTCAAGGTTCCACTCTACGTCAGTGGTTGTCTAATCTGAATGCTATGCACGATCACATTCAAAGAAGCTTTCCTGGAGACAACTACTGTCCTCCAGTCTTTTGGTGCGAAGATTGCGACTGGGTGGAAGGGTCCATCTTGTTGCACTATACAAGCAAGCGAGGGAACCTCTTGGTTCCTTGGGTTGTTGGAATTGTTTCCGAAATTGCCGACAGATTCTTTGACGTCGAGATAAGAATGGATCAGCAAGCTCTCCAGGACGAAGATGGGGCTTCGTCTACTACTTGGCGCATCACGGCTGTCGATGCTGCCAAACAATTCAAGTTATCGCCAAGGCCTATAGTCGAAAGCGAAGAAAACCATGTCAGCTTGGACAGCGTTGTCACGCCCAATGGGTGCCCCTTTTCTCGAAAAAAGGGTATGGAATCGAATGTGATTGGTAGGACATCCTTCACTAACAGGTGTCCCTTCAGAGCGAATCTGCAAAATTCTCAAGATGAGGATAGTGTCATGGATGATTCTGCGAATATCAAACCGGAATCCTCTTTGTCTCTCACCACTCGTGACGAGGGACAAGTTGGGGGCATCACTATGAAGAAAATGAGGGAGGTCTTTCCATTTCATGTCCTCGTCAACAGAGACTTCCAAGTGCTACAAACAGGCGACATATTACCAAGAGTATTGGAAAGGCGTGCCGAAGAGATCGTCGGTACTCACATTGGAGATGTTCTCGAAGTCACACGTCCCAATATGAACGGAAGCTGGAACTGGAAGACACTGAAGAAAGTATCGGACCAACACTTCTTCGTGGTACCGGCTTCCAAGGGCAACCGAAGGCGCGTTGCCATTGCCCAAATTGATAATTTACAACACAAAGATGCCAATGAAGAAAATGATATCAAATTCAAGGCTGCCATGATTCAGCTCTCAAAGGACAAGATCCTGTTCTCGCTCCTTCCCGAGGTCGGCAACGTTGCCGAGCTCGAGAAGATGCGATTGACGCTGTCGGATTTGCCCCTGACTACTAGCCAACGCGATGCCATCTTCTTGGGCGAATATGTCACTCAAGAAGCCGGCAAGGCACACAAGTTGGACAAACTCAACCGCAAGCTCAAGTACGAACAACGTCTATCCAACGCACTACTCTATAGTATCATTCCCAAAGGGGTCGCTGAGGAACTCCGAAAGGGAAAATCGGTGGAGCCAAAGTTCCATAGTAATGTCACATTGTTCTTCTCCGATATCGTTGGCTTTACTCAGATTTGTGATCTGGTCGACCCTTGGGATGTCATCGATATGATGAACCAGCTTTATTCAGTGATGGACCACCTTGTAAAGCATTTTAATCTGTACAAGGTTGAAACTGTCGGAGATGCGTACATGTAAGTTGACGACTACGGATCTTCTTGCTGTTGCCATTCCATCCATATCAATTGCTCATGCCCCTCGCTTTTTTTCTCGCACAGGTGTTGCTCAGGGCTTCCGGAGCCAAGTGAGTACCACGCCGAGAATGTTGCAAATTTTGCGCTTGCCGTTTCACATTGTGTGCAGCACATCAAGTCTCCCGTGGACGGCGAACCAATTCAACTACGCATTGGTATCCACACTGGAAGTTGTACATCTGGGGTTGTTGGAACAATGACGCCTCGTTATTGCTTGTTTGGTACGTAAATGTGGCGTTTGCAACGTCCCTTTGGAATCAAACAATCATCTCATCCGTTTTGTGATTCTTCTGCAGGAGACATGGTCAACACGACAGCTCGTCATGAATCCACTGCTATTGCAGGAAAGATCCACTGTTCCAGTGCCCTCTTCGGTCGACTGAAACACCTTGGCAAGGAGGATGCACAACAGTTTAGCTTTACGCCAAGGGGCCTAGTGGATATGAAGGGGAAGGGAGAACACTATACATATTGGCTCAACGGTGCGACTACAGACAATCATGAAGCAAACGCAGAGGCTTTAGAGTGCCTCAACGAGGAAACTGCAGCAATGCTATCTTCAAAGAAATGGAAGATGCGACGCTACTTTCGACGCGGAGGCCTGTTTCGATTAGGTGGAGAATCTGGTTCTCTGAGTGGTGGATCCTCTGGTGGTGGGTCTTCAAGCGGTTTTGACGAGGCATCAAGCTGCAGAAGCAGCGAATCATCTTTCGATGACTTCATGGAGAACTCAAGCGTAGACAGTAATGATAAGTTGCTCGAGGATGACATTGAGGATGATATCGACATGGATAATGTTGACGATGGGTTTGGTGCAATCATAGAGTTTTCTCAAGAGCAGCTTTTCAGCTTGAACAGAAATTGGGATGATCTCTGCTGGCAAACTTCCTTGTCCCAGCAGGAGTTAATCTCCAAGGTGTACGAGACTCTGCTTTCTGCATTATCTGCTTGTGTTCATAAGGAAGGAAATAGAATGGAGATCATGTCTGTACAACTCCGCGGCTATGTTGAATCTATCGCTGAGCTTCACAGTGGTACCAATGCATTTCATAATTTTGCTCACTCTGCAGAAGTCTTCCTCAGGGCAGACTTCTTATGGAACGATCGGTCGGAAGATGAGACAAATCCGTTTGCGCTGGGGAAAGACCCTTGGGATCGCTTTATTCTGCTCTTCGCTGCAGTGATTCACAACGTAAATCACAGTGGCTTGAAAAATGAACAATTGAAGGCCAGCAACCACATCATTTTCCAAAAACACAAGAACAGAGGCTGTTACCAAGAGAGGTATTCCTTTTCTTCCGCTTTCGAACTTCTCGAAGAAGAATTTCCGGATCTCTACGAAGAGATTTCATTTGGCTATCCCACCTTCCGAAGCACCCTTCGCAAGTTGGTTCTATCGTCGAATATCGAATCTGCACAGTCGGTTCGCGAAATCATCAAGGCCATAAGGGCAGTAAATGAACCAAGTACCGATTCACGAAGCTCTCGTGGGGCTAGTTTGGCAGCAATTCTTGCAATGGCAGAAATCGGACACTATAGCCAACGGTTTGATCTCTTCTTGAGTTGGAATCATCGCGAATTCCAAGAAGTCATGCAGGCTTATGACGATGGACGGGCCGATGATCCTCGAGTTGGTTGGTACCACGAGCAGACTTTATTCTTTGATGATGCTGTCGTTCCACTGGTCTCTGAGTTGGAAAGAATCTTACCGCAAGCATCATATCTTGCAGACAGTGCAGCTCGCAACATGGCAACTTGGAGGAAGAGTGGTAAAGAATGGCTTGCAGCGAGCCTTCTTCCTGCTGCAAAGGTGGACTCGGAAAACAAAATTTCTAGTCTCGTCACTGCTAATGTCCAATTGCTCGAGAGACTCTTGTTTGATGTTGTCATGAGCCACACAGCGGCGGAAGACAATTTCGACCAGAAATCTTCGATGGCTGGAACTCTGAGTACCCCGTTTGATGAAATCAAGATGGTGATCGAGATGCAAAAGAAAATCGAAGGAGTTCAGAAAGCGAAGGAGGGTATCTCGAGACCCGATTTATCACCTGTGGTTCTGTCAGAGCTTCGCAACTTGGTTGCCATGATAGCTTCTGGATACCAGAAAAATGGATTTCACAATTTCCTCCATGCGAGTCATGTAGCTCATTTGGCAAATCTTCTTCTTTCCAGTGCCAGCGAAAACGGCTTTGCATGCGATCCACTTGCTAGATTTTCAATCGTCCTCTCGGCTTTGGTTCACGATGTGGGTCATACGGGTGTGCCTAATGGGCAACTTGCCGAAGAAAAACCTGAACTTGCAGAGAAGTTCTGCAACAAGAGCATCGCTGAGCAAAACTCTATCGTTATTGCTTGGGAAATATTGATGACTGATAGCTTCCGAAATTTGCACAAGTGTCTCTTTGAGTCAAATAATGAGCAAGGGCGCTTTCGTAATCTTCTGGTCAACTGTGTCATGGCTACTGACATTTTCGACAGTGATCTTCGAGCTCTGAGGAAAAAGCGCTGGGAGAAGAGTTTCCCGGAAGGTCCGTCAGATTTCACATGCCAAGACGAAGAGGCGAATTGCCGAGCTACGATTGTTATGGAACACATTATGCAAACGTCTGACGTTGCTCACACTATGCAAGAGTGGAATCTCTATCGCCTTTGGAATGAATGCCTTTTCTTTGAAATGTACGACGCGTTCGCGGAAGGCCGATCAGATAAGGATCCTTCAGATGGTTGGTACAAGGGTGAACTCTGGTTCTTCGACAATTGGGTGATTCCTTTGGCCACCAACCTGAGTGAATGTGGTGTACTGAACATCGTCTGCCAACAACTCTTACGACAGGCGAAGAACAACCGTATGAAGTGGAAGTTAGAAGGCGAAGAGCTCTGTCGCTCGATGTTACAAAAGGCCACGAGACGAAGAAGACATCGACGCAATGAAGTCGGCTCGGTGCACTCTGGGAAATCTGATGTCAGCACAGTCACGCTAACATCTCAAATAGTCAACGACGTGGAAACACTATCAAAGGTCATGAAAAAGTACGAGAAAAAAATGGAAGCTGCTTGTGGAAACTTGATTGCTGTTGCGTACAAGGGCGCCCCTGGAGCGACCGAGCTCAAGAGCAAGTCTTCAATGGAGATTCGTGAACACTTCCGCAAACAAGACTGGTATAAGATATACTCCGATGATGAGTTCAGTTTTGATGGTGGCGAGCTCGGTTCTATTAGAAGTACCACAGTGCGAAGCTCCAGAAGACCTGGCAAATGCCAAGTGACTTGGGACGAGAAATCGTCAAACATACTGGATCATCTTGACTTCGCCGAGGCAATTGTGAATGGCGACGATCCTGCGAGCTAGAGCAAAACCACCAAACGTTCTTGCTGCAAAACATTAAAGCTGTATAGATTTTCATATGTACATTAGTTACCCAAGGAATATTAGATCTGCACGTAAGCTTGTGCACCTTGTTGTCTCCAACGGCCTCACTTCTGATATCTGCTACCGGTACTAGTTTTGTAGTCCACTGAATATTGGGCGGAAGGCGGCACCATGTGCTCTTACTTGCTTTTCTTTTTCGACGCATCGCTTCTTGGTTTACTGCTTGCAGCATCAACTTTCAAGTAATTGATTCTGCTCGATGGTGGTAGGGAAAATGTCACTGAATTCGCAGCTCTTTCTGTTACAGGTGAACCTTCCTTTTTCGAAACTTTCCTTTTCGACGCATCGCTTCTTGGTGGTCTACTGCTTCTTGCAACATTTTCCATCAAGTAATTCTTGCTGCTCGATGGTGGAAGGGAAGGTGTCAATAGTGTCACAGCTGCTGATGTTCCAGGTGGTCGTTTCTTTTTCGAAGCTTTCCTTTTCGATGCATCGCTTCTTGGCCCGTTGACCCTCAAGTAATTGATTCTGCTCGATGGTGGTAGGGAAAATGTCAATAGTTTCCCAGGTGCTGTTGCTACATTCAGTTTCTTCGTGTATCGGAGGCGTCTTTGCAGCTGGGTTCTTCATGATAGAAGAGGACGCATCCGAAATTGGAAGAGTCAGTCTCTTGGTGTTGTGTGCAGATCTGTGGGTAGCAACAGTCATGTCGATGATTCAGTGTACATTAGGCTGGAAAGTGATGCACAATTCCGATGCTTCATTTGAGGTTTATCCTCAAAAGCTGCGTTTGAATGTTCAAACATCGAACTGTTCCCGCGGGATAATAAGTGTTCACAGTGGTAACAGACACATGTATATTCAAGATTTTGCTATACTGTACACAAGCAGTACTATAAAACTTCGATTACCACCATAACACATCGACGACGACTCAAGACGAGATTCAAAATTAGAACACGCGAAGTTTTCAAATTCAAATCAGGTACTGGAATAGTCGTGCCTCATTGTCGTCTGCCTGTGCCACACAAAGCCAACAACTGAAAATACGAAGACATCAACACAGAAAAATGAGCCATGCACCTTCAAGGCAAGATGGATTAGGGAAAAACTCCAGGTCGAAGGTTCAGAACATTACGGGTGAACAAGTTCAGAGACTAATTGCCAAGCTTGATGTGATTTCAAAGTTTCTACCAAAGGTTCCTTTTCAAGAAATCTTAACATCGCAAGACTACATTATTGGAGAAGCCAATGTCGACAACCAAGGGGAAGAAGGTGGCAAGCATGTCCTCCAAGAAGTTTCCATCATTGGCCACTTGCGACGCATAAATGCTTTGAATAGCGAAACTACTCGAGCTATTGAACTCGGAGCAGGAACCGCGAGATTATCCGACAGATTGCAGCGTTCCACGAATGCGACATTGGATCATATCATGATTGACCGCCAAAACTTTGCACAGAATCACTGCCGAGATCGTCATTTGTTGGCAAGATCCGAGAAGAAGGTTATAGAACAAGCACGAGAGGAGAAAACAAGAGAAGAAAAAGCTCCCGTCATAGAACGCGTCATCGTCGATATTGGATCATTGCAGCTGGATCACTACTTCGACAACTGTGACGATGGACAAGTGGGGAAGAAAACACTCTGCATGTCCAAACACCTCTGTGGTCCAGCCTGTGACTTGACTCTACATGCACTATCGAGGTCAGTGCAGAACTCTGGGCAGTGCCCCCCTCCACCAACTGCCATTGCTACCTGTTGCCACTACCTTTGCACGTTTGATAGCTTTTCGGGCAGGGAGTTTTGGGAATCAACCGGTTTGTCAGAGGAAGATTTCGTCGTCGCTACTGCTGTAAGTCAATGGGCAAGTCTTCAGGAGAAGAAGAATAAATCAGCAAAGAGGAGAAAAGCAGAGAAGGGCGACACGACAGCTGGCACCAAAGATTCCCGAAACATTCCACAACAACACGCCACCAGTCTATCCGATTCAGAGGCAAGCACTTTGCCAGATCTCTTCTCAGTCGCATCACTTGCCAAGAAAAACCTTGAGAAAGCAATGGAAGACCTAGAAAAGGATTTCATTCCCTCACAGGAGTTCGAGAGGCACTTCACGAGAGAAGAGAAATCTCTGCTTGGAATACGGATAAAGCAACTGTTTGATCTATCGCGTGCTGCTTTCTGCCAGCAGCAACTGGGCTACAAGAGTGCAGAACTAGTTATATATACTACACGATCAACTGAGAACCGATTGCTAGTTTTGCACTAGATAAAAAAGGACAGATAGGACTAGGTTTGAAAAGAACCTACAAAACATAACATATTTTCTCGACAGAGATGCTTTGATATAAAAGATTAGATTCATTTGCAAAGCTATTGTAGTAGTCCCAAACACTCCACATGTAGCCAAAAGTGCCAATCTATCAGGTTGTGCACTTCTTTGTGGGCAGTTCCCAACGACATACCCCAATTATTATTATCACGCAACAGCCGATCCATTCGTGATGTTAACTCGTTTTCGGAAACTGGACAGCCATCAATGGATCATTTATCGTGCTTCAAATTGGATCACTGTAAACAGCATAGTTAGGACGACGTGAGTTTAATTATCGATATGGGTAAGAACATGATGTGCGGAAGCTCGAGGGCACCTACATCGCTTTGTGCGCAACTTGTACAAAATGCGAAATCCGCATTGACGGCAACGGACGGGATCGGAGGCTTTGACAACGTTGATTGCTCCACAATCACCACATCTGTACTCTACACCTCCACGCATGGCAAGCATTGCGGGCGTAGCGGACGCGGCTGCATTGGGTTCTGTCATGATCCCTCAATCAGTGAAACGAAGTGATTTGTTTTTATTATTGGTGTTGAATTTTTGTTTTTTCTGTCGACGGCAAGACAGCGTCTTAATTTTACTTCTATTATTTTATTAGAATTTATTTATTAGAATCACTACAGGCCGTTCGGCCTTTGTCCGTCTGTAACACAATGTAGTCAAAGAAATCGAACAGTGTGCCTGCGGTCTACGTTGGAGTCATCACAGCATGCATAATGTCAAAAGTCTCGCTGTCCGAGGCTTATGGCATCGAACCACCTCCATATCACGAATAGAAATGTACAAACGATGAAAAATTTGCCGTTGGACCAATCAGTAGAGCTCGTTTGGAGACCAAGAACGACTCCCTAAAACTGATGGGTGTGGATGCAAACAACGTTGCTGAAAAAGACCCACTTGTTGGCCTTAATCGCATGGGCCTTGTAGATCTTGTAAACCATGATAGTGATAAGGATGTTACTATTGTTGTTCCATTTCGGAGCACCACTAAACTGCGGCAGAGACTTGTGAAGGTAACACACGAAAGTGCTCGTTCGTTCGACAATGAGAAGATTGGAATTTGCGTCAGAGGTTCTTGTTGTAAGGGGAGCAAAAGTCGCAAGTCTTAATAGGAGCGTCATCAAGCAACCTGATGACACGAAGTTGTCTTTTACTTTTGGTGGACAAAATCCTGTCGACTTCATTGCTGTGAAGAAAGACTTCTTGGCTTATAATCGTTTCGAGTTGTGGAGCGAACTAGGAAACAAAGTAAAAGAAGTTTCTGATTTTCTCGAAGGTGTGTACAAAAACCAAAAAGATAAGGAGAAACGAATTGGAGTAATGGATCATCTGCTCCAGGAATCAAGGGGGGATCGCATTGTGGTATTGAAGATTGTGGAAATTTTCCAGAAGGAAAGGTGGGCATCGATCGCTGCTACATTCAGCAGCACAAAGAAATCTCTTGAGTTGCGAAAAGCGGCAGAGGAAAAGGAAAGAGAAGAAAATGAAAAAAGGAACAAAGTATGCGATCAGATTGACGAGATATTTTCCTCGAGTTTGGATGGTGTTTCAAGTGGTTTCATTGAGCTCAACAAACCACTGTTGACTGAAAATGATGTAAATGAAATCCACAAAATTGTGCTCGATAACCTACCAATCACATACAAGAAGATTTCGAAGGAACTGAGAAACAACCACACTGAATTCGAAGTAGTACAAAGATTGTTGTACAATGAGAAGCAAAGGAGTCAGATGGCTTTTTCTGCCTTTGGCCTGATACTTGCCTACGCATTCCATACCGAAGGTGGTTTTGTATTGGAGCAAAGCTTGGGAGAGTGGCAAGGCCTAGCCACTTCGTCTCGCAGCTTGGGCATCGACAAAAGGAAACGATTTTCTAAGTTTGATGAGGATTTGAAAGTCTTGAAGCGTCACAAAAATATTCTCACATGCTGGGATAACTTAAAGACTTCCATCAAGCCTCTCAGGTTTGGGAAGTCTGTGACCGACACACATTGCACTGTTCGTTATGCATACCACCTAATGTCCCAAAATCATTTATTCCAACTCCACAGCAAGCACAACCAGGAAAATCGATTTACCTTGATCAGCGGATCCCTGCTCCACCTGGCATGTTCCCGTTCGAATGCCTTGAGCAACTGAATGATGCTCAACGGAACGACATGATCGAAGAGTTGATTTGGGGTCAGCTGGATCACGCGACTTTACTGCAACGTTTTCAGAGTAAGACTGGACGCCCCTTCGCCGAAGACAACGATCCATCAAGCCATGGCAAGCGCGTGATTTGGTACCAGAAGGTCTTGAAGATTGCAAGAGCGCTACGTGACATAAAGCGCTATTTAGTGTCATGTAAGCCAGAAGCGGTGGATTTGACACCGGTGGACGACCTGACCCCAACTGGGAAAGAAAACGATGAAAATAATGTTGTTCGGGCGATAAGGGACAAACAAGAGCTCTGTGAAAAAGCGAAAGCATTTCAACAACGAACAGTAGCAAGTTGGAATAAATTCGAAGCCCATGTCACCAAAATCTTTCCTCTACGCTCGTTGATACATAAGGAAAGCAGCATTGAAGGGAGCGGCAACGTACTCTCAGAAAACATCGAGATGAGTGGCTTCCTAAAAGTGGACAGACGAAGTGATGGAACGGTGAAATACTCATTAGGCGAAAAGTTCGAAGAACGAAATCTCGTTGTGGCTGGTAACGAAATGACGGTCGACGTGCTATTGTCGTTTGCAAAGAGAATGACAAAACAGGCATTGAAGAGTGTTGGAGACACAAACAAGAACAACGCTGCAACCGAATTAGCTGATGTGCTACAAGCTATGTTCCAAAAACTCACTGTCATACCAGGTGACTTCAATTTCAGTGTACACCAGTTGGACTGTCTTTTTGTTGGTTTCTACGGGAATTGGCTACAGTGTTTTCAATACGCCCTAGAGTGTCGAACGATTACTGCCGACCCGAAGGAAAAATATTAGAATTCAAAAGAGTTTCTCAATCTTGTTGGTAGTGAATTGGAACGAGCGTTGTGGCAAAAGTGGTGCAATGCAAAAAATACTCTGCATGGTGCAGGTCCAGTTGCTATGGCCGAGAGCTTTGAAGAGTTCGTACAGAAATTGCGAGAGAGCAAGGACGAGGTGGTGGTGACCTCGATTCGTTTTTTGGACATTTGGCGTGAGTTCGAGCATGGTTCAAAGTCGACGAGGACTGGTGACGCCGTTTCAATTGAGGCGCTTTACGTGGATTGGCTCCCTGTTTTTGCTGCATTCGGAAAGGACAAATATGAGGAATGTTCACTTCGGCAAATGGAGGCACTCTACAAAATGGACGAAAATTTGCTGCATATGGTTCGATGCAATCGTTTCGTTAGATTGAAGAAGGGCCATGCGATGATTTCATTGGACGCAATAAGGAACATATCAATCGGTATCTAGCTGAAATGAAAACGGTTCAAGATTCTGAGGGGTTTGCAGCCCAAAGCACGTATATTGCGCTCTCTCGAGCCTGTCGACTTTTCTTGCAGTTTTGGATGACAGGAAGAGGACCCGAAAATCAAAATCGCAAACAAAGCAAAGTTAGAAAAGGCGAAGTCAGTGACGTGGATGAACATGGTTTCAATATAAAGTCGCCAATTGCTCCAAAAAGAACTCAGGAAATGAACGTAATCGAGGCTCTCATTTCAAAGTCGAAGCTACTAGAGCCTACAGAGGGACGCACCTGGGCAGGAGACGGTGGACATGAAGAAATGTGGCGCAATGCCAACAAGATTCGAATGGCTGCAAAAGGCAAACAAAAGGAAGAGGAACGGAAAACTTCGGGTGTCGAGGGGGGGATGAGGGAAGAGACAAACGAATCGATTCTAGAAGCAGAAGGTGAAATGCATGTGGATGCTTCGGATGGTGGATTATGTGATACAATCGGGACGTATTATCCGCCTACCAAAGCTACGGCACCTAACAAGAATAACCCGGTCGCAGATCAGGTTGGTGACATTGCAAACTAAGACTACAAAGAAGGAAACGATGAAGTGTTTGATGATCAAGATGAGGCCAAGGTCCAAGAGGCCGTTCGACAGGGGAAACACTTGAAGTTTCTTGGTTTCTACATGAAGGTTTGTCCGTTCAATACCACTGTGGTAGAAAAACACCGAAGAGTTGCCGGGAGTTTAAAGCTTGCCACAGTTGTAGATCAACAACAACAAAACAAATTACATGCAAAGATAGTGAACGCCATCAAAGAGGAGGCGGGATCAACAGTTTCAAACATCGATGTTGAAAGTGAAGCTCCCGAAGAGCGCAAGGATTACGATCATATAATTGACGAGCACTCTTCCAAGAGGCCAAGAATACTGTAGCGTTGATCTGGCTTTAGAATAAAAATCTTTATTGGTCGCTTTATTTGTTTCTTTGGGATTGTTGGATGTAAGTCCATAGCTCATCGTTCGCAAGAGGGACTATTAGATTCTGAATTCCCAACCAACCATGAATCTGGTTTCTATCTTCGCCTCTGTTACGGATAGCAATCGGAAGGCAAGATGCTATCGGCAGCATCCCCACTCCTACAGAGACAAAGACATTTCACGTTTGGACCACTACAAGTTGAGATTGAGATAGCTCCAATGAATCGTACTCTCTTTCCAAAGACATACCCAAGAACTCAAACTCCGGGAATATACTTTCTATATGAATTTACATGAGCTTACCGGCAAGAGAACGGTTTGCCATGACTCAGCCAATCTTGATCAATTGACGATAGCGCGCCAAGGAGTCCAACGATGAAAAAGACCAACGAATAAACGAGTAACGGGTATGAGCCCACAAGCGGAAAACATTCTCCTACCCTTGGAAGCCATAATCGAAGGTTTGTCGCCTTTTGATGCAGCAAAGCTGGCAGCATCAACGTCAATGGTATACTTGTCAGTGCACCAATGAGGGCGACCAAATCTTTGAAGAACGGAATTGCGTTGGCCACCAAGTATGATGATACACATACTGACAATGTGAGGCCAAGCCAACGTTTCGAAGAGTCATCCGATGTGACGGGAAACCGCAACACCAGGGCCCTATCAATCGAAGAGCAAAGAGCCTGACAATTGATGGCATAACTCACAGCAACGTGACCCCACAGCAGAAGCCCAGCTATCCGTCTGCTTATTCCTTCAGGAATGGCGTCAAAGAGAAACGATGGCGGGTCTAATCGTTTCGAGATATAGTCATGTGAGACACAATCGACTATCTGTAAAATACGTTCAATGGCAATTGGTGTGACTTACGTGGCCCAGCAAACAGAATGACAAGCAAATATGTAGCTCCATACGAAGTGAGTGACCATCCCAAGGTCGTTGATGCTTGTTTTCTATCCTTCAGCTCATGGCGAATATTCAAGAAGAGCTTCTGTGAGCCAACTGCAAACGCAATGCTGGCCAATGCACCTAGTTTCTGCCACATGCTTGGATTTTCTCTTTCTGCAAAATCGATAGGAATTGCGGAACCCATTCGGTGATGGAATAGACACTGGGCGAGTACAATGACCATAGCAAGTAGCGAAACAACAGAAACCTTCCTCCCCAGATTAGCCATTGTCTTGAGTTGACATATTGCAAACATGAGGAGAGATGCTATTATGCCGGCAACGGGCAAGCAGATCTTATCCGCCAGCATCGCAGACACCGCTCTGCTCATCACAAGCAAATAGTCACCCAATACCAAAAATAAGTTCGTGTAGTAAAGAAGAGCTACAAGTCTGGCTGCGTGTGGCCCGTGAAACACTTGGTCGCTGATTGAAATCAAATCATAGGTTGAAGATGTCGGTGGCTGGACTGGAGGCTCGTCTTCTTCTTCCAAAGTATCTTCAACAATATCTTCATCGTTAAAGATGTCTTCATCTACCATGGATTCCTCAGCTGAAGGTGATTTTGGAACTTCTGCGTACGTCTTTCTGGACGTTTGTTTATGGGAATGGTTTTCTTGCATTTCTAATTCCGCATTGTCGGCTGTTTCATCCAGCTCTGTCGCATTTTCGCCATCTTCTTGTGCATCTGAATCTCTCTCCAGATCCAATGCGATTACAGACAGGTAATTTCCACTAAAGTAATTGATTGGAAAGTTGATGATGAGAAAAGGAAGTCCAAACGACCATCCTAATTTGTAAGCGTCATATGGCAAGGCAAGAACGCCAACACCAAGGCAGTCTGCCGTGAGCAAGGCGACACCTTGCCAGAGATTCAATTTGTTATGATTGTCGTGCTGCTCTTGGTGCTCGTCATCGGTAGAGGGAACAGGTTCCATAAAGCAAGTGATTGATTTTGAAATGTAATGCAACTTTCACTGAATGTTTTGCAACAATATTTTTAAAATCACGTGATATTTTTGTTCGATCACTTTGACTACATCGTGTTACAGACGGACAAAGGCCGAACGGCCTTCGACCGTCAAAAGTTGTTGTCGATGCGCAAAGGATGCCCAATTTATCGACTGAGATTGAATTCACCCACTTGTGTCGTGGTAATTCAATTTTTCTCTTGGTACCCAGCCTTTGTCTGCAAGTGAACGAAAAACTCCAGCTCCTTACACGCCGCCCTCATTCATTGCGATCGGCCAGCGTGACGTGCAGCTAACAACTTCCAACCTCCCTCCTATAAGAGCTGATCGGAGGACGGCAGGGCTATCTTACCGGTAGAGACGAAGTAGTCGACGGGATCGAATCAATCAATCGAAAAAACCTATTGATAAGTGCTATTCTTTATATCTTCTCTTCGTTTGCCACACAAATCAGCAAAAGTCAATGACACTAGCTAGAGTGTACAAACAGAAGTTGTTTATAATATTGTGAGATTACATTAATGGATACAATAGCAGCTAGACCGTGCGGTTTATGCTGAGCCAGCAAAGGATGCTGTCTCAGCCCATTCAGGGAACTCATCAGGCTCCAAGTCTAGGGCAGAAGGGATGAGAGAAAAGGTCCATCCCACTATTAGTATCGAGCAAATAACATTCATGAAGACGCCAGCCTTCATCATTTCACGTATCGGAAGGTATCCAGAAGAGAACGCCACCATGTTTGGAGGAGTTGCCACTGGCAAGCAAAAGGCACAACTGCAAGCCAAGGTGACAGGGATCATTATCGTGTACGGAGACACCTGGGCTGCATTGGCCATTTCTGCAGCAATTGGAATCATGATGTTCGAAGTGGCGGTATTCGAAGTTAAGCAGGTTACCCACTCAATTACAAATGTAACCAAGAAGACTTGGACAGGAAGCGAGACTGCATCAACAACGAGCCTCTGACCCAACCAAGTGGATAATCCCGACGCCACGAAGCCTTTTGCTAGGGCAAAGCCTCCACCGAAAAGAAAGATGATGTCGAAAGGGAGTTTCTTGGCCGTCTCCCAGTCCAATACCGTGATGGTGCGTTTGCTCGTGGCATCTGCGGGAGCACCAGGAAGATTGCAGGGCTTTGCTGGTGTGACAAACAGGATGACTGCAACCAGCATACCTATCGTTGCATCGGAGATCATCTTGCCTTCGGCAAAGATGCTAGTCCATCCTTTGAGAGTGAAAGAAGAGAAATTCATATCTCCGCGAAAGATCCAAAGCAGAGCCAAGGCTGTAAAGAGAATAGAGACATACACTTGTTCGAACGTCCATGCCCCTAGTTCTTTGTACTTGTTGAGAAAGATATCTTTGTCGACGACGGCGCCACTGTAGTTGCGTAGGTACAAGAATCGTAGATAGATCCATTCAATGACGAAAATGAGAAGACCGAGAGGAAATCCAAAGCTGAACCAATCAGCAAAGGTAACTTCGGGAGCCTCTGGATAAATGATTTCAAGCTGTGCTTGGAATACAAGATTTGGTGGTGTGCCAATCAAACTTGCAATTCCACCAACATTGGCAGCGTATGCGATGCCTAACATGACTGCAACACCAAATCGCTTGGATTCTTCCTTGTTTTCGACTGAAGCTTGACGCTCTAGGCAGTCAATGATAGGAATCGCATTTGGTACCATCATTAATGCTGTAGCAGTATTTGAAACAAACATCGAAAGGATGAAGGTCGCAAACATCATGCCGAACAGTAGAGCACCAGGCTTTGCACCACACCAAGATAAGATCTTGAAAGCAAAGCGACGGTGTAAGTCCCAACGCTCAAGTGTCAAAGCCATAAGCATCCCAGCCAAAAACAAGAAGATAGTGTTGTTCATGTAGGCTCCGGCAACAGTTGCAGAGCTTACAATGCCAAACATAGGGAAAAGGAATAGTGGCATGAATGCAGTGACGACAAGAGGGATCAACTCAGTCAGCCAAAGAGTAGATATCCAAATAGCGACAGCCATAGTCTTGCTGATCTTATCGTCTCCACCGACTTCGATGAAGCAGAGGACAATTCCAAATATGAAAGCAGCAAGAAAAATGATGATTCGAAACCAACTCTTGCCACTTTCTTCGTTGTCTTCTGGGCCCATATCGTTGTCTTCTTGGACTGGAGGAGCTTTCTCAAGAAGCTCCGAGTCTTCATAGTTGTGAGATTCAACAGTGCCAGTCATGTCCGTCGTAGAGAAAGATTGGTGTGGAGCCTTCTCAAGGAGCTCCAAGTCGTCAGTGTTGGAGGTATCGGATGCTTCTGGGACATCATCAGGATGCAACGGCTCAACTTTATTGGGCTTCAGTGAGTTCATTCTTGTAAGAACAGATGAAAGAAAATGATGATATCAGTAGTTGCTGCATTCCGAAAGGGATTGTGTCAGTTGAAAGTGAAATAAAAGAGTCAAGTAAGTTGATTCCTTGTTTACCAACTTACATTGGGGAAAGGTATAATTTATGTGCGTTTCTTGCTTTGCAATTTTCAAAATGTGAGGAGTTCTCGTCCAATCACCAATTTCGGATTGCGCATCCTGCTGGAGACTCCGACTACCAGTACTGGTGAAACACTTATCATGCTTCGGTGATATGAAAGTGAACAGAACGGAAGTTGTTGCTTGAATAGTGCGGTGCGGCAAAGGTGTCTGTTCGCATTGATAGTGATTTACATGGAGGTTCGCATTGGCAGCCATTCTTTGGGCCTTCGGCTTTCGGAATGGGAAAGGATTTCAGGCAAAACCAGAACCTTAGATTGCAGGTTGGGAGTAGTGATACTGGTATCACACGTACCAAGTAGGGGAGACCGATGCGAAGAGTGAGTGACGTTTGTTTCGTTTTGACAAAAGTGATCACGCGCCAATTTGTCGTACTGCATCGCGGTTGGTGATGAAAACTTGAAAGCTTTGATTGATTGATTCCTTCGACTACAGATGCTGGCTGCTGTCTGTACTCTACCTAACAGTACTTGGTACTCAGATGGTAGCAGCATAAAATAGATAGGTAAGGATGGTACACTCAAATTATATTATTACTATTCATTTGGTTGTAACATCTATGTTGATGGCTGTTGGGAGCAATATAAGCGTCGTGCACTTCATTCATCAGAAAACCTCATAATGACGAAATACGACCAATGAGATACCCCACCAAATCAGTGCCAAGCATCCAAGTATCAACTTGAATTTACCACTGCGCTCATAGCGTTGGATTGTCACTGACATTCGCTCAAACCGATCCATTTTGCTGTCGCCAAATGCAATTTTTCCATTCTCACAGAGCTGAGTGTGAAAGCGAACTCCATCTGGACATAGCTTGCGCCAAAAGAGCTGCCGAATCCCTTGAAACAGCATTGTGCAAATCAAACTCACTGCAATGACCTGATACAGAACCACAATGATAAAAGAGCAGCAATCCAAAACATACAGCTCAATTTGGCAGTCTACTCCAATGGTCTTGGCCAAAAGATAGTCCTCGTTCACACCAGTACATGGAATATCGAAACATGCGTTGGTAAGAGCTGCGCAGTTGAAGCGAGCATCGTCCAAGTTCAAAGGAAATCGGTCAGTCGCACAAGATCCATCCTCAATATACTCCATCACTGGTCGAAAAGATGCAGCTTCTCCGTGAGGAGCGAGCTCGTCAATGGGACAAACCAGATCTGTATCATTGCAGTTCTGTGTTCCGTATCCCTTCAATCCACAACATGCCAGATCCATTGCTTCAGCATTCAAGCTCAAATCGATACAAGTTTCCAAGGCATGAATCGTTTGAAGAGACTCATTTCGGTGTACTTTCAACGCATTCACAGTTGCCGTGTCCGAATGAAGGGCGGCGTCGAATTCTACCGACATCTCATTGCAAATGGATTGTTTGGATTGATGACATTCCGATTCTCCCTGCAGATACAGAGCATGTCCAGGAGCGTTGGCTCCATTAATGAGCAGTGGTGCAAAGAAATTATTGGCAAGGTAGGTACCATTTCTGGAATCCACACAACTCGTCTGTACATGAGGACGCCAAATGACCAAGATTCCCAAAGTCAGTGGGACAAGGACCAAGCCCAACCAGTACAAAGGCGAGGCAAAGGCAGACAAAAGAGTCTTGAACAAGAGTGCCAACGACCGAGATTCTCCATTGTTTTCAAAGGTCCGTGACAGAAACTCCTCTTCGTAATCCAGTACTGGTAGATCGGGGATTGCTCCTTTGGTATATTTGGCCTCCAAGATCCACAACCGTATTGCTTGGACAACAGTCTCGACGATCCAAGCATTGGATAGAATCCAAGAAAAGATCGAAAGCAAAAATTCTGGAATCGAGATATCTGGAAATACCGGCTTTAGGTAATCAAAGGTCGTGGTTGGCAAGATGTCGGATGCGGCAATGGCGGACGACTGATTCCAACTGCCACTTATTGTCAAGTTGGATGGAAAGTTGCTGGTGGAAAGGTGTTGTTGGTACAAGTCTTTCAATGGTCCCAGTACTTCAGTCGTACTCTGGTGCATTTGCTTGCCTAGGGATTGCACATATTGCAACTCTTTCTCCACGGTGGTGGTGATTCCGTCAAGTGACCCCTGAAATTTGGGAGGATCGTAGCCTTCCATTTGCAACGAAACAGAAATTTTGTCCATCAAGTCCATGCTGTGCCCTCTCAAGTGATGCTTTGCTTCTTGTTCTACTTCGGTGTAGACCTCTTCCAACAGCAGAATAAATTTTGTTTTGGTTTGCTCCAACACTTGTTGGGTCTGGAGGGCAAAATCATTATCTATTGGATAATGATAGAATTGTGGCAACAGCGAGTTGGCTCTGGGAAGACTGTTCATTTCAAACATATTTGGTATCTTCGAACCAGTCGGAAGGAATTCAATTACAAATTCGGCACCCTTTCGGAGTCGACTGTAGATATCTTGATAATGTTGATAGAATGCTTCAATGCTCTGGGTGTAATCTTGTAGTCTCGCGGATAAATTGTCCATCTGAGTCTTGGCCGCATCGAGAGTAGCTTCCAAATCCTTCAAGGAATCTTCAAGGCGTTGTGTTAGCTCCTCGTGATTCAATACTGATGGAAAGGATGTGAAAGTGGTTGTCAGAGTGGCAGCGCCTTGCAAGAGTTGAAGGGTAGGTTGAATCCGGTTCGTGACAAAATAGTCATAATCGTATTCCATGCGATCCTGTGCGTAACGTCCGATCAGTTGCATGGAATGCGTGGATTTCAACGTGTATGCCCCGAGTTGGGAGGTGATTTCGTCCTCCACCACCAAGAGGGACTTTGACGTGTTATTGTTATTTCCCAAGAAGGAATCGAGAATGGCTTGGTCCGCTGCCGTCTGGCAAGTTTGGTGGGGGAAATCTTCCACTCGATTGACTGCCTGCCAGGTCTGCAAACTTTTCTTGGCCATATTGGTGGCCATGGAACAGTCCTGAGCCTTCTTTGTCGCAATTTGAATCCTCTTTCGATTCTTGTCTTGGGCATCCAAGGCCCGGGTGTATTCGGTGTGTGCCAATTCTTCCAGTTGCACGAAAAGGACGTGATCAAAGGCTTCCTTGGTACAAGAAGTGTAGGACTGAGTCTCCATTTTGATCAACGTCTTTAGGCTGGCCAAAGGCGTATGAATGGCCTCCTGGGGTGTCTGCAATGGAATACATCTAGCCGCCAAGAACAAGAACAGCGAGACACTGTACTTTGGGACCGTCAAGGCAAAATGGAGAATGGCAAAGTTGGTTCGAGAATCTTGAATGTTTTTGCGTTCTGCTTCGGTGGTTTCTTCATTGTCATTGTTATTGAGAGGACGGAACCGTGGTGGAGACGGATTGGCGGAGGTTTCTCCTTGTGGCACAGCAGAAGATGGTTGTTCCGTGTCATGAGTATTGTTGTTGTTGATGATGATATGAATGGGGGGCATTATGGTTCGTTCCTATAGTCATATTATGTCCATAGGAGCATCAGTCACCTCGGTAGTCAAGCTGATGGGCCATTTTCCGTGGCTTGCGTTCCATCCAACAAACACACAACATGGTTTGAAGATGGGTTTGGACATGTTTTGACCAGGAAGGTTTTCGCAATCCCGCAAGTCGCACGTCGGTCACTCACTAATCGACTCGACTTTATCGACTCATTCGACTTACTTGAGACTTGATAGTGAGACTAACTGGTCACTGTGAGTGAGTGAGTCAGTCAGAGATACACATGACTCATGAGAACGCAAAGGAATTTCGTTCCTGTTTACTTTTAAAAAACTTTTGATTCTTGGGGAAGACGAGTAAAACAATCCTAAACGAAGGTCGGAAATCGGCAGGAAAAATGAATCATTACTGTCAACGGTCGGCATCATTGATGACCACTGCAATGGAACATGCTGTAGTCAACAACAAGAAGAATAGTCGTCGTTTCCCGTCATGGCGAAAGCTGTCGTCAAGTTCCTTCAATAATTCTACCACGGCAAATTCTCAACGGCCACGTCATTTTGCATCCAAGACCAACGTGAAACCAAATCCATCGTCCTCCGGCAGCAGCAACAATAATAATGCGTTTCAGTCCATACTGCCAGCAATGTCATCGGCATCGTCGTCGTCATCATTATCGCAAGAGCGGGATACCAAAATATTTTTTGCCGTTGTACCGACCTTGCTTGCCATTGGAATTTTATTGCCAGATGATTGGCTTGCTGTGATAACGGGCAATCCGTTAATGGCCATCCTCACGGGCTTTGGAATGTTGGGAAGGGAGAATTACATGCTCGAAGATAATAATAAAAATGGAGCGGCACAAGAGGAACATGACGCTGTGGTTCCACGACTATTGAAAAGTAGTACCAGTAGTATGAGTACTGCAAGTACGACGGAGAGCAGCACTTGTTCTACCATTGCAAGTATGAATTATGCCGAAGATACCTTGGAAATAGAAGGAATCCAAGTCCCAGTCGGTTGTGAAGTCAATGGAACCCATTTGGATCGGCATGGATCAGCCTTGAGATGCTTTGCCTTTTTTCGAGGGATTTCCATTCGTGTCTATGTGGCCACCTTGTATTCTCCCCGGCAGTTGTCCAATGGACTCGAGATCCTCGAGTCATTAGAATCTCATGATGCTTCACCGTTGCAAATGGACTTTACCTTTTTGCGAGGATTCACGGCTGGTCAATGCAAAAAGGCATGGGAGAAACAGTTGGACGAAAGTGTTTCGTATCGATATGAGGGCTTTGAACAGGACAAGGCTGACTTTTTGGACATGATTGCCACCCAACCTATGAAGGCAAATGGAACAGTGACTGTTCAAATACTAGAGGATGATGATACGATTACAATGATGATTTTTGACCAAGGCACATGGACTGGAGAAATCGTTGGCAAAGACTTTCAACGGGCATTCTTGAGCATGTGGTTTGGAGACAAGCCAGTGACGGACGAACTGAAGTCAGGGTTACTAGGACAAACACTCTAGTATTGCTCACAATGTTCACATAGAAATATAGAACTTGTACATTTTCACAATATTCACAGAAATATAGAACTTATATATTATAGCAAAATGTACCAAGCTAACCCTAACCCAAACAAATACGTATGCAACATTCAATTGAGCAAGCAAATTTCATTCATCATCGTCCTGTTTTCATCAATCTAGGCGAAGCTTTTGAACCAGGAATCCACCATAGTTCTCGCGAAAGTCGTCATGACTCAAGGTGTCAACGACGCTACCATCCTCATGGCAGTACAAACCATCGCTGTCTTCCACAGTCAACTCGAGCCTTCCGTTCGTGTCGAAAATCTTGTAAATGGCTTGTCTCAAATCATCCGGACAGGCCTGTCCATTGATTTCAACCAACTTCATGCCATGGGCCAATTGGGTACTAGCAAATTTACTGCGAGGGTCGATGTGTTCAATGTAGACTCCAGGCCAATCGGCATTGCGCATGAGCGACAAACCGACCCATTCTCCACGACGCTTCTTGATGTCAAAGACCAATTCGTAGTGCTTCTGCTGTTGACGAGCGAGCTCGACATAGTCGATTTCATTTGTCATTCTCTTGAGAGGAGGAGCAGCAGCAGCAACACGAGCAACAGCAGTATTGCTCTTTTTGGAGGGAATAGAGACGTTTTCGGACATGGACATGGACATGGTTTCGTCATCCACATCATCATCCTCTTCTTGCTCTTTCGCTCTAGCCACAGCACGAGCTTCTCGGTAAGTGTTCGTGCCAATTGTGCTGTCGTCTCCTAGTACATAGGGTGTGGTGGTGGAATTGTCACCAGAAACCTTGTTGTCTTCTTCCGCAATTCCTCCTCCTGTAAAGAGATATCTCATCGCAAAGGCAATGTCTTCTATACTGGAAGAAACAGCGGAATAGGGGGCTTCTGGGACAGCCTTGATACTCACATAACCTTCGAGGTTGGACAACATGTTAATGGTTCTTTCGACCGTATCGGGACACGGCTTCCCGTTAATGGTCAAAATTTTCATACCACTTCGGAGTTTGGTGTTGGCACTCTTGCTACCTTCGACGATATCGACAATGTAGATTCCAGTTCGTCCATACACATGTTGAGGACACAACCCCAGCGTTTCAAACTTGGTCTTTTTGAACATGGTGACATTCACCGGATGTTTGGAATCCTTTGTTTGTTCGTCTTCTTCATACTCATCATCGTCGTCATCATCAGCAGCAGCGGTGGCAGCAGCAGCACCAGTAGAATATTTTTCAATAGGCTCTAGTGCTCTGATAGCTTTGGTATTGTCTTCAGTGTTGGACTTGGCGTTTGTAGTGGTAGCACCGAATAGAGCAGGAATAGACTTTTCAGGAAAGGCAATGGTGTCCATGAAATTTTCCCATTGCTTGTCAGTAATCAATGGCTCTCTCTTCGATTGCTGCCTCTCTTCGACAACCGACACGAAATCATCATAATTCATGATCTCGGTTTCCGGAGTAGTCTTCTCGTGATTGGACACATAGTCCACAAAGTTGCTGTACAACTTTCCGAGTTGATTTTCAGGAAATGCAACGGAGTCCATGAATTTTTGCCACTGGGTAGGTTCGGGGTCTTTGGCTCGACTCGCTACATGCTCGTCTGGAACGATCTCCAGATGATTCATATTTCGTTCATTTTGCTTGCTCTTTTTTCGTCTTATTTTCTTCTTGATAGTGGCAATGATGGGGAAACCTTTGAACTTTTTCTTTCCCCAACCCATGCGCTTCTTCGGCGACGATGCTTCCTCTGGAAGGTCTGATTCGCTTAGGAAAGGAATCTGATCATCTAGAGAGCCACCCGAGGAAGATACGTCACAATCTCGGCTCTCGTCGGATTCTCTTCGTGAATCTGTGATGTCACGGGTGTCATGATAACGCAATGTCGCATCGCGGGAATCATCATCATTTTCAACTCTAGCACGGGATGAATCTCTCCTTTCATTGTGAGACTTTCCATCTCCTACCTTGAAGCTTGGGCGGCTGAGCCGCGTTGACCTCGATAGCTTCATGTTGATGAGTTCTGTTGAGGGCAGATTTTGTGTCCAATAAACTGACAAGCGAGATGTTAGCGATGAAGGCCGCCGAGGATTGAACCATTCTTAAGGGGAAAAAACAAATTATATATGGTGACGACACATTGGGGACATCATTTCTTCGCCAAATTAGATATTTAGCGTAAAACGCGTCGTCACATTTCGTCGAGAGTTGTGGATGATTCAGACGACTGTAAAATTTGACAGTCATCTATCGTTCATGGCCATTTCCCATCATGTGCCTTTATCGACTTGCCTATTTCACCAAGCCTTCAAATTTGAATCGTTCACTTGCAACTTCTGCTCAAAAGCGAAAATTGAAGCGGGTAAAGATGAAGAATTCCTCCAAACGGATACTAGAAGCCGAAACCACAGTCGAAGCGGGGACAAGAACAAATCAAGACGAAGGGAAACATGGCTTCCTGAGACCATTCTTATTTCTTGGAGTAATGCCGCTGGTAGTGTCGTCTCTAATAATATGGAGCCGGAGCGACTTGCTTCAGGACTTGACAGGACATCGTTTCGAGCCAATAAGAAAAGAGTTTAAAGCTGCTCAGCAGAAGCAAAACGACGAACAAATGGAAGGTGGACAGCAGCAAACAAATCAACAACAAACGATACCAACAAGAGAGTCAAAATGAGTCGACAATTGCTAAAACTTTGTATGCTATTACCATATTCTATTCCCCCCGAATTGCTTGCACTTACACTAGGTCCTATGTTTGCTAGGATGTCCCTTTTTCAACCCAAAACCATGTAAATGCCTGGGTATCATTCATTTTACATAAAGTTGTGCGTACTTTTTTTTAAATTATTAAAAGTATTTTCAATTTACGAAATACGAGATAAAAGTCAGTCGGGGAAAGGCATTCTACGCGTCACACGAACTATCGCGGCGTTTGGATCTTTACAAGCATACCAGGTTGAATGAATCAAATGTGTGTTTTTCGACACCACGACTTCAGCTATGATCCGATCCGAAGTTTGAGATCAGAATCACCTTCAGTCTTGAATTGTATCATGGTTCCAGTTCCGGTCTCTCATCACAAAATTCATTTTAACCAAAGTGGAACAACAATTCCAAAACAAGTGGATAACAGTGCAGTGTACATTATATCGATCGCAGCCGTTGTTCCATCCAGACAACGAGCAAAAGACTAGCTAGCTGGTTCACCCCAGAACTTGTATCCACACCAATCGTATATAATGGACAGGGCACCAACAGGAAATGGTGCTGCTGCATCTCCCAGACAGAAGACGCACCTCTCTATCATCAATGAAGACAAATCCAATGTGATCTATGACGATGATTCGGATGTATCCGAGAGCAGCAGCAGCAGCAGCAACAGCAATAGCTCAACAGCTTCAGGCGCGCCTAGACGAAATGAGACGCAGCATGCTGGCGGTATCGCGAATATACCAAATCGGATGAACAATAGGCGACGTTCGGCCATCAAGTTCATGAACAGTAAGTTTGGTGGATCCGGTCGCATTCGGACGCAAAACGAAATCGACATGGTTCGTGATAAGTTTAAGGATACCTACCAACGTGAAGGAGAGGCCATTCTCCTACATGGTTATCTTCACATTCAGATTTGCAGAGCCAAGAATTTACGGAATACTGACTGTTTGAGGAGTCTCCATCGTTTTGGCAAGTGCATTACCCACAATGTGTCAGATCCCTATGTGACTGTCTATGCAGGGCATCACCGCCTCCTCAAGACCAGAAACATTGATGACAGCCTAAATCCAGAATGGAATCAAGATTTCTTTGTTCCTGTTTGTCATCCCGTGGAAACGATCGAGTTTCGGGTCAAAGATTCAGACTTTGTCGGTGCGGAGTTGCTGGGAAAGACAAATTTATCGGTCCACGAATTGATTCAGTTTGCCGACAAACCTGCCGAGGAGGGATCTGCTACTGCCGAGGGATCTGCTACTGCCGAGGAGGGTTCTACTAGTGCTGAACCAGATGACACCAACGTTAAAATGAATCCTTCGAGTGCCAGGAGATACTACAGCGCGAAACATCCCTTGTATGACCGCACTTCAAAGCAGCTTCTCAGAACTGGTGTTCGCAAGAAGGTCCATTTAGACGGCAATCCTCTGCATGGGACTTTGGAGTACTTTGTTGACTTCATCCCAAAGGACCTGGTGCATTTACCCCCGGAAAAACCCGTCGGCATGGTGGTGCCGGGGGTTTACTTTCCGCTACGAGAAAGCAATCGAATCCGGCTTTACATCAACGCAGACGATAATGGAAATACGCCAACCGTCAAATATGGCAGCACCAGTGCCAAGCAAGAACGAAAAGAATGGGAGCCTCGGCGATTCTTCAGAGATGTATATGATTCCATCTGTCACGCTCGGCATATGGTTTACATTGTTGGTTGGTCCGTGGATCACACAAAGTCACTCTTGCGAGGGAAAGAAGAACTCGAGGGGTTGAATCCACAAAATAAGAAGACTAATATCATGTACAGTCCGAATATTGGAGAATTGCTCAATCAGAAAGCTGACGAGGGTGTGATAGTCAACATGCTAGTCTGGGATGATAATACCTCGAATTCACTGAAGAAAGTAGGGGTGGTTGGAACCATGGACGAACAACTAAGAGATTTTTTTCATGGATCCAAGGTCAACCTTCGCCTCATTCCCATGGGGATGGGTGACGGCAATGTGCAGAAGAAATTTCGAAACGCAATGTACTACACTCACCATCAGAAATGTATCATATGTGATACGCCGAAAAGCGAACTTGTCGCGTATGTTGGTAAGTACGGCATGCCGCATCTAGAGCTTCCGTCCCAAGCTTCAAGAACTGATTTCTCACGTATATTCATGAATGCTTTTGTGCTTTTGGAAGGTGGCATCGATCTTACGTATGGTCGGTATGAGGATGGAAGTTATTCATTGTTCCGAACCTTGGACTCAGAACACAAAGATGACTTCTACAATGCTTGTGCTGCAGTAACTCCCGATACTGGGCCACGCCAGCCCTGGCATGATATCCATTCACGAGTTGAAGGTTTGGGGACTCTCGATCTACTGCAGAACTTTGAGGAACGTTGGGTCGGGCAGGGTGGCGAAGATTCCGATTTGGTAAATTTGGAAGACAAGGGGATCAGTGCTCAGAATTCCAAGAACGAGTCAGATGACGACGAAGGGAGTAGCTGGAACACCCAACTATTCCGATCAATTAATGAGCGGACAGCGAAAATGGTAGAACCAAAATTCACGACGGCAGCATTTGAAGATGTGAAAGGAGTGGAGTTTGATGCCGAGAGAGAGATTAAGACGGGCAAGAGAAAAACAATGGCGGAGAACTTCTGGAGGACGGGGAAACAACGGGAACAACGATTCCACGCAAGCACTGCCGATAATAACGTGGAGGTTTCCAGGCCTTTGGATGCCAAACGGGATCTCCTGGTCGATAAAAGCTGTCACAAAGCACTCGTTCACCACATCCGCAATGCGCAACATTCAATATACATGGAAAGCCAATACTTTCTGAGCAGCTCTTTCTTGTGGCCTGAACGGAAAACAGGGAAGTGCTGCAATCTGGTTGCCTCTGAAATCACTTTCAAGATCTGTGAAAAGATTGAAGCTGGTGAACGATTTGCGGCCTACATAGTTGTCCCTATGTGGCCTGAAGGCAACCCCGATTCAATCTCTATGCAAAATATCCTGGCATATCAATCATTCACCATGAGAACAATGTATAGACGAATCGTTAAATCGATTAGACGACGAAGACAAGCGCTGGCATCAGAGGGAACTCAACAGGAAATCAACGAATTTAAGAGCGTACAGCCGAGTGACTACTTGAACTTTTACTGCCTGGCCAACCGAGAAGTCGCGGATACAAAAACTATACCAACTGGATTGCTCAACCAAACGCGCCGGCACTTGGTGTACACTCATTCGAAGTTGGTTATTGTGGACGATGCCATCGCCCTGATCGGCTCGGCCAACGTCAATCAACGGTCCCTTGATGGTCACCGAGACTCTGAGCTGCTCATGGGAATTTGGCAACCTGCTCATCTAGCGACGAAGGAATCGGTTGCCAAAGGTGATATGCATGGCTTTCGGATGCAATGCTTCGCTCATTTGACGGGTACTATGGAGGACATTTTTCGCTACCCATCTAGTTTAGATTGCGTCAGGCGCATCAATACCATTGCCAAGGACAACTGGGACAGGTACGCTCAGGAAGAAGTATGCGAAATGTCGTCGTACCTCGTATCGTATCCTGTCAAAGTCCTCGAAGACGGAGATTTGGAGCCGGTAACTGCAGATGGCAACTTCCCAGATACCAATGCACCGATCCTCGGGAAGCCGGGGGGTCTTCCTCGGTTTCTTATAACGTAGATAATAGTAATTCAAGGTGGCATTATTGCTTTTCTGGACGATTGATTCGATGATACATTCTCAGACGACTAAATTTTTGCAATCTCAAATCTTGGAAAGCGACCATCACAATTCTACGTCATTCCCATCATATCGGTATATCGACTTGCTTTATTCACCAAAACACAAAAAGTGAAACGGGAGTGCAACGTTTCGAGCCAATACGGAAAGAGTTCAAGGCTGCCCAGCACCAGCAAAACGACGATCAAATGTGGGGAGGACAACAAACAAACCAACAATAAAGGAGACCAAAAGTGATAGTCAAAAGGATTCAACAATGAATACTTGCTTGTTGACTATTATCACATTATTCCATTTTGATTATTGAATTGCTTGCACCTACGCCTTCCAGGATGTCCCTTCCTTGCTTCGCTGAACCATAATGTTCCCAATATAGCGCATAGCATGGGCAGCTCGTATTTTCGCTTCTTCTGCATTAATAGCCTTTCCAGATGAAGGTGATATCCATCCATCGGGACTTGGTCGATCGTCATATCCAAAGGGATGTGATGACAACGGAGCCTGGTAGGATGGAAAGAAGCTATGATGTCCTTCTAGGATCAAGTTGCATGCTTCTTGTACGGCTCGGTCCAGATCTATCTTTGTAACTTTCCATAGTGCCTCTACTTGTAGAGACTGTAATAGCGTTTGTTGCGCTTTCAGTCGTTGGGCCTCCTTCATGTCTTGTTCATCTGCCAAGTCCGCATCGTTTTCGCTTTCAACGAGGAAGTCAGGGTCCAAAAAGTTAGCCCCATCTCCCAGAGAAGTGTATTCAAGTGAATGGACGTTGCTTTTGGTATTTCGCTTCTTCCGCCTTTGCTTTTCCTGTACAGTCCATACTTGTTCCGTTACAGAAGCACGCCCAGTGGCCCATGCTGCCGACCAGAAACCTTTTGCCTTCCGCCACTGTTGTCGTAGACCGACTGGTACTTTTGATACTGGCAATATCTTTTCCTGTGAACGGCTACCTTTGCTCCCTAATGAGCCAAAAAGGTATGGTTCCAATTGTCCTCCTGAGAGCTTTCCTTTCTTTTGTTGTTGCAAGTAGTCTTGACCGGCGTGACGGTAGGCTCTGCCAACACATCGCACTATCTGCGCACCCAATGGCAAGACCTTCCATTCGTCGCAAGCCTGAGAGATTACATGCGCGAGAATTCCAGGTTCTACCGTCTCTTCAACCCATGGTCGCAATTGCTCGACCAACCGTGAAGCCATTGTTCGGACTCTCCATTCATGCAGCTTTTTTCTTTGTTCAATTGCAGAGCCTGGAGAAGAACTGGCCATGGGCAATGAGGAAGACGGAAAGTCCAAACCTGTCAGTTCTAACAAGGAATGCATTGATGATTGGTGGTCCTGCAACTCCAGCTGTGATTGTTGCGAAGCGGGTCCAATGAGCAAGAGTAGGGCTACTTTTGGATCAGTGAATCCATATCGATGATATGGCAACCTTGTAGAGTCGTCTTTGAGGATTTCATAGGCCTGTCGCACCTGCTTCAATCCCTGAGCAGCATCTTCATTTGTGGAAGATGATTTCACTTGCTTATCGGGGTGATATTTCCTTGATAGTCGCCGATACGATTGAGCAATTTGGGCAGTTGTTGCATTGGGAGAAACTTGTAGGGTTTCATAGAGCGAAGAGTCATGAGGCGGTTGATTGAGGTAGAGTTGATGCATCTTGAGTGCTGTTGATGAAGCTTCTGGCGTTTTCCCAGTAATTGCCAAGGCCGAAGGAAGGATGAATCCAAGAAGAAAAACAAGAGAGATTTGAAGAAACGACATCAACCTGATCTGGTTTCTGTTTCGACGACATAAAAGCGCATTTTTTACTCTGGATTTTTCGCTTAACCACGAATTACTCATTGTTTGTCACTGTTCAAGAGCCGGGATGACACAGCATTCATTCATCCTAGAGTTCTCGTATAGGGTCAAGCGTCGAACCGCAAAATTGCCAAGTGTCGATTTCCAAAATTTTGGAGTAGTCGTATTGGTCGAATTCCATGCTGTTTGCTTCCTATCCTATCCCTTCCTTTCCTACCTTCAATTCAAAATCTACCAGTGTACCAAGCGGAAGTAGTGCCATCGAAATCTAAACTACTACTACCGGTATGCTGTGCCACTTGGTTGATAATTATTACATTCGTTTGACTTTCCGAAAGTTCCATTTCAATTGGAATACTTGAAAAGTTCTGACTTTTTCGACCCATCCTCAAATACTTGTGAAGAAGTTGTTTCATCGACTTACTTTCGTTTTGACTTCTCATCCACTCGAAAAATATCCCTTTCGCTCGGTGAAAAATACTGCATCTGTAGTGTCGTGTCTCAACTCAATGTGAGCGATAGACCATCTCCTCTCCTTGAGCTTCAGAATGAATCCAACAATCATTATGGTTCAAGCATCATATGCATGTATAGACATCGGACCTCCATTTAAAAAACAGATAGCTTCGGTCATCACGCACTGAGAGCATGTATCGAAAGCAGAATGTCACGAGTACCATGCATGAACGATTCTCTGATATTCCTTAATATCAAGGGGTTTAGATATCACTACTCTTCTCATAGTCGCGTGACTTGGCGTCCATGCCGCCGTCCATGCTGTAGTGGCGAAAGTTGTTCTGGTCGATGACGAAATCGCTTTCGCTCTTCTTGGTCTCTGTTGAGTTGGGCTTCCAATCGACAACGCCGGGCTTGTTTCTTTTTCCAATTCCTTGGAATGTGTAACTGCCCAGTCATGTCAATACGATAAGAAGGAGGTCTGAGGGGGTCACTGATCAAACAATCGATACTGCTCATCTCTTGCTGTTTATGGTTGTTGCTTTCAATAGTAGGTACATTACCCGTACCTGGTGCGACAACAGTCTGTAACAATGATGAATGATGACCGCTTCAGAGGGGATAATATCGTACTAGTTGAAAGTTGTTACTATACCGGGGACGGCCGGGAAAATCAATATTTACTCTTTTAAAGAATTGTATGCTAAATTTCTATTTCCCGGCCGTTCCGGTATTTTGGGTGATCGGAAAATTTGAAATGTGGTGAGATGGACAGTTGAGTGCCGCATGAGCGCTTCGTCTCCTTGTATCATTATCAATAAATAAATCGACCGGACAATTCTTCGGATGTCTTTGAGTACCGCATGAGTTGCGGTAATCGTAAAAGTGAGAGGGGAGGAACGAATCTCATCATCAATCGATCAGTGGTATCTGGTACGTCAAGTGTACTGTATCGTATGTTTAGAGAGTGGTGAAAAGAGAGATAAAGGAACGAATCATCAACCAGAGGGTATACCGGTACACGTGGGTACACTACGGCTACAGCTGTGATGAAGTGAGAGATCGGAAAAAAGACAAAAGAATACAACACCTGGGATTCCAACGTGGTCCCCCACCGTAGTACTAACCAGGCCCGAACACGCTTAACTTCGCTGAGCGGACGGGAAGCGGTGCTGTCATGTTGGTATGGTCGTATCCGATGGCTATAAAAACATTAAAATACTCTATTTATTGACGTCATCTGTCTTTTTAAAAACATGGAGGCGCAAAACCATCATTCAATCTTCCGCTACTTGCAAACAACCCTTGCTCCCCCATGACTTTTTCTCTCAGAGCCAAAACAATATTTGGAAGGGTCCCCCAATCTTCTGTAGGACGCCACGATCGGATGGCAATATCTTGCTCCGTTATTGTTGATGGTCGATCGTCAATCCAAAGAAGCTCTGCCATGAAAATCACCAACGCCACATTGCTGTCTCGGTCATATTCTGCCGCTATTGCCCGTGACCTGCCGTCTTCATTTGCTGACGCTTTGACAAAGTATTCTACTGATGATAGCCCAATCAATGTCGCTGTTGCTCAAGAACAACATGCGCAGTATTTGGAAAAGCTACGCGACATGGTTCCTACCTATTGTTTACCCGCGATTGATGAGTATCCTGATTCAGTTTTTGTGGAAGATACTGTCGTAGCAGTTGGCAAGACAGCCGTCATTACCAATCCAGGGCATCCGTCCCGCAGGGGCGAAGTTGACACAATCAAAGAAGCTCTTCAACGATATGGAATGGAGGTGTTGGACATGAGAGACAAAGATTTGACCGAGGACTATATGGGTGTTCCGATGTGCGATGGAGGAGATATATTGCACACCTCTCGACATCTGTTTGTCGGTATGTCTGAACGCACAAATATAGAAGCATACCAGTTCTTGAAACAAGTGTTCAAGATGGTGGAAACGATCCCAGTTCCATTGGACAAAATCCCAGACTTCCCCGCGTTGCATCTAAAATCTATGATATCACACATGGATTTCTTCACCCTTGTTGCTCCAGAAGGTCCAGAGGCAGACCAATTGCTAGAACTCATGAATCTTAACGTTTTGGGATATGACGTTGTTCGAGTGCCGAATCCATTGGCTTGTAACTTAGTTAGTGCAAATGGTCGCATCTTGGCCCAAGATGGAGGGTGTTCCCGATCGAGGGACATACTAACACACACGGCGGAATTACGTGGGCACAAGATTGAGTTTGTCGACTGTTCAGAAATAGCAAAAGTGGACGGAGCGTTGACTTGTTGCAGTGTTCTCTTGATGGGAAAGTGAGCACCAATCAGAGCATGCTCTGAAGAAGATGTAATATGGTCATAGGGCAATAATCATGTCATGTCATGTAACGCTTTGAAAGGCATGAGCCCATAGACTCTCAATCCTAGTACATTTTGCAACCGAAAGATCTTCACTGTTTTCAAAAGTCGAATTGGTCGATTCGATTGTCATTCTACAGGTCTCGTTTCATCCGCATAGTTTTGTGGCTTTCCATCCAATCGCCATGAAAGCAATTGGTGCGCTTTTCACTATATTATGCAGCCTGCTAGCTCTACAAACGACTTCCAAGAAAGTGCGACGTCGACCAAGGGCAAGGGTGCAAAAGGGTTCCGTCAATAACAAAGATATATTTCAGATTTCACCTCTCCCATTTCCCAATGATGCGTTGGAACCATACATCTCACAGCAGACTGTTGAAATCATTCACGGAAAAGTTCAGGCAGAGTGCATACGAAATATAAATTTCTTGACCAAGGAAAATCCAGATTTTGATGGCAACGTTCAATTGGTTGATATAATGGTTGAGACTTCACGTGATTCCTACCCGTACATCCACCAAAATGCTGCTCAATGTTGGAACCTTGCATTTTTCTGGGAATGCATGACAGAAGACTTCGAAAATCCACCTGGTGCACTGGAAGAAGCGCTAGAGAAAGATTTTGGAAGCTTTGAGAATTTCAAAATTCAGTTTGCTCACTCAGGGAGTGCAGTTTTTGGATCAGGCTGGACCTGGTTGGTTTATGACACAGCTGGACGAAAGCTGTTTATCATGAATACGCTCGGCTCTGATAACCCATTTGCCATGAGTCAGACATGGCTTCCTATCTTGGGTATGGATGTCTGGGAGCACGCATATTATCTGGATTATCAGAATCGTCGGGATCTCTACATCAGGGGTTTTCTGAATAGATTAGTGGATTGGGATCAAGTGGCTGACAATCTGGCCAACGCTAAAGTGGGGAAACTAAGCGCTATAGACGATGACGGTGATGATTCTGAAGACGATCTAGAGGCCACAGGGCAGGAAGAAGAGAGTGATGATGAAAATGGTTCCGACGATGATATGGGAGACGAAGCAGCATCTGAGCTGTAATATTATTTGGGTCAGAACATGGATCTAGGGACGAGTGGATGGCAGGACATGATGACTTTTTCATGTTCTTGTTTTCTTCGCCGAGGATGGCTTTATTTATTTATTCGATTTTTGATCAAGTTGTCCCATCTGTTCCTGACTTGTGCTGAGGATCGGCATGGTAGATATGATATTTTTGCCGACTTATTTCCAACTTGGTTTGCTTCTCGAGTCCTGACAGACGTTGTATCTGCTGCCATCTGTTCTTGACTTGATCTTTGGATCGTCCCGGTAGTAGCTTTGAGATTTGAGTCCACTGGTTTCCAACAAGACTTTGTTCTTGGATCAAGATTCCATCCTCCGACGCTGTCCAAGGAGTCGTGCGTGCTCGTCGACGTTGTATCTGGATCGATCTGTTCCTGACTTGCTCTGGGGATCGTCCTGGTAGAAGCTTTGAGATTTGAGTCCATTGGTTTCCAATACGACTATGTTCTTGAATCAAGATGCTGTCTTCCGCCTCTGTCCAACACCGTGGGGTTTTGACAATGGAGGGATCAAGCTGATCGTTGTCCGGGCATTGGACTTCCGCCTTATCACTGGTTTTTTTCGCCGAAGATAGCTTGGTTTGCTTTTCGCGTGCCAATCGATGGAGTATCTGCGTCCATCTGTTCCTGACTTGATCTGGGGTTCGTCTTGGTAGCAATTGAGAGATTTGCTTCCACTTCTTTCCAACACGACTATGCTCTTGGATCAAGATGTTGTCTTCCGACTCGGTCCACGGATTTGTCAACATGGAATAGGAAAGATGACCGCTAGGTCGAGATTGGACTTCGACTTTTCTACGGGTTTTCTTCACGGAGGATGACTTACGTTGTTTTCGGCGTTCTGATTGTTGTATGTGGTACCACCTGTTCTTGACTTGATTTGTGGATCGGCCTGGCAGTAGTTGAGCCATTTGTTTCCATTTATTCCCAACACGACTTTGTTCTTGGATCAAAATGCTGTCTTCCGGTGCTGTCCACGGGGTCTTCAATACTGAAGGATCAAGGTTATCGCGGTAGCGAGAGATAACTTGTTCATAGGACCGCCCTGGGCACTGGGTGGCGATGTACCGCCAACTGAAACCTTCTGATTTCAGCTGTGAGATTTTTGCATCTTCTTCTGGCATCCAGTTGCCCCTAATTTTGCTACCGACTGTAGTCTAATGTACAGAAGAGCGAGTGAGAGATGGAGCATTGTATTAATGGTCAAGGTTTCAGAAGAATTCCTACCTTTCTCCACCGGGCTTTGCACATACTGCCAGTGCGAGAACCAGCGAAAAATGTGAAAGCGAGCAGGTTCCAGTTGGTAACTCTACCATTGTGACTTTCGACCGCCATTGCAAGAACGTTGTCTTCTTCCACGGTCCATCGCTTTGGATCGGTCTCGACCGTAGCAGAAAGCACGTTTTGTGACACGTGATTTGCTGCGATCTGAGGATACGCCACTTCCGGTGTGCTTTTTCTCTGCGAATTTGGTGTGGCGATAAGATGACTTCCATTGTAAGACTTCTTGCTCGCTGAAACAGGGCTCCATGGAAGAACCATAAAGTTGGACGAAGTGACGCTTTGACAATTAATGATTATGCAATTGTTTTCCATCACTGTTGGTGTCATGTGTGGGCTTGATTGACGATTCTCCACTTGCTGCTGTGAAGAAGATGATTGAACTTCAATCGGTGACATGAGTTTCCTACCGAATAGAGAACATCTTTCTTCCGAATTTGTGATCATTTGCAACAAAGGAGACCGAATAGTCGGGGCCCTTTGGGAACTTTGAAGGATCGATGCATCATAATTACTTTTAATAAACTGGTTGGAACCAATGGAAGTTGGCTGCGCTTGGGGTATCATTCGTTTTGAAGAGAACAGGAAGACACAAAATCAGAAAACCGTTGTCTCAACCCGATGGATCAGTTGTCTCGTTGACTTACGACTAAATCGGATCCACTCTCAGTTTTCCACATAGCGTATGTATCAAGGATAGCTTTATTGATTTCTTCCATATTCATAATTTCCGCTGGGAAGTTGGACGGTCTGAAACGTTGTTGTTTTTGTTTGCTTGGTGAATGATAGCAACGGTGATGTTTTGTGGTTTTGGATTTGATGTCAAATTGTGAGGAACGGCTGGCGGGCTAAATTGTTTTATTCATCGCGAATAGATTTGCAATGATGTTCCGAGGATGCAACGAAAAAATCGGTTCGATCCCTTCGACTGCACTCTCGATTTCGAAAAATCATCATCTCAACAAAAAAAGCTAAAAGAGAGACCAAGGAACCATGAGCAAAGAATTTCCGTTCCGCCAGAGGACTAGCGACTTTCCATACACTTGTGTTCACTGTGAATATCCTAGCGAATCATTGTATCATCAGCTTGGTGCTTCATTGTCCTCTATCAAAGTCTTGACATGTACCAAGTGTCATGAAATCATCGATCCATACATTGAACGAGAGTGGCTACATATCGCTATAGATTGCATATTGGTGCGACGAGAATCGTATCGTCACATCTTGTACAATTCAGATGTTTTCCAGGAAATATCGACGCGGCAGAGAGTAAAGTTGCTCTGTGCATGGGCTTGTTTAGATTCCTATCTAAAGTGGGAAAGCCACAAGATGGATTCTTCCGGGGAAGAATTAACATCACAGCAGCTTCAAAGCAAAGGCTTCATTTTTTCATTAATGATGACTTCACTTATAGGTAGAATTTTGGAGTGGTTGGCTGTCAGCATGTATGGACGGCTTGGATCCAAAAGTCGTAATTCGCCTTCCGACGAACAGAATGATGATTCAATATCCAACACGTTGTTCTTGGCTTTAATGTTGCCATCGTCGTTTACGATTGTAACCATACTGGTAATGATGTGGGAAAACACGACAACAGTTCGGTTATTGGGATCCTTGATGATAGCATACTGGCAAGGGCTGGCAGTGTCTGTTGTGTCCTGTGACTTGATTGGACCTGTTGTTGTCTTTGCAACGCGAATCATGTGGAAGGCTGCCACAGCGGCAATGGGTCTTCCTTGTATAGGGACTTGCAAGTGGCTGTCAAACCCCGTGGACTTGCTACTTGTTCTGGAGAGCCTTTGATAATTTGATACGATATTATGTGATAGAATAGAAGATACTGTGCATAATGCTATGCATAAACTGTATTTCTATTGTGAATGTTCCAGTAGTATCTTTTCTTTCTCTGCTTGTGCCATCTTTTGAACGCTATTGAGTTGTGCAAACAGATTGTCTGCCCGAACCATGCGTTCCTGCGCGAGTTGCCTCTGCTTATTGTTTGCAACATGATATATGAGGTGTTTGGAAAAGTGGTCCGGGTGTATGCTCATTAGCCGTTGCATATTGCACCCTGACTTTACCCCCGTAAAGAATTGATAGCTGCCGGACCAAAACTCCACATTCATGGACTCCTGACCATCACCGTAGTAGGAAGGCGGATCAAAGGGCGGTAGAAACGACCCCATGCAAAGTCCATCGTTCATTCGTGCAATTTGCGTTTGTGTTGCCATCCACCCACCTTGTTGTGCAATCAGATCGGGTGGTCCTCCAGAAGGTCTCTTTTCGTCTCCAAAGGCCCCCTGTCTTCCACTCCAATAGCCACCAATCTTTTCTTCCTCTTTCTCCTTCTTGCCAGGACCAAGCATCACGACAGTCCAATTGACGTAGTTGGAAGCTGGTGGAAGTTCCCTCAGTGTAAATGCCTTGACATTAGATTCCCATATAATGATATCGTCAGCTGGAGGAGATGGAGGCGTTCGTGGACTTGTGGGCATGTTGACATGACAACAGATTTCTGGCTCTATATGCCTTTCGCCCCCGCCACCGCCAGCATGGTCTTCAAATTCAAAGTCTGGCGGTATGGGCAAAGGCTTACGTTGACCACTATGCACCGTATCATTCAAGAGAACTTCCACTCGAATGAAACCAGGTACGGCTCGATCCAATTGACCCTTGGTCATTTCTCCAAAGAATTTCATTTTCGTTGGTTCGTCCAAGGTTTCTGGAACATCTGGTAGTTCCATCGGTGCGGATTCCCGGAGTCGATCTAATTCCGCCGACATGGCCATGAAATGGTCGATATGGTCGGCCTTGATGACCATATCATCCTCAAACGCCAAAAACATGTCATAATGAAAGAACTTGTCCTTGATGACATATCGATGCTGTCGGGCCAGAGCTCGTGTGTTGGGTATCAGTTTCTCTTTGGAATTTCGATTGTCGTATCCCAGTGGCACCGCATCGTCCCAAACTTGGAATCCAACATTTGGCGGAAGACTGTCCCGTATCAGTTGTTCTCGTTCTGGTTGCAATTCGTAGGCACATATCAAAAAGACGTCCACTTGGTAATGGAAGGGCGGAACAATCATGGATTCGACTCCATTGACCATCACCGGAATCAATATTTCTACCAATCGATCTTGTCCCTTGATGGTCCTTCTCAGGCCATTGTTGAATTCGGAAAGTGTCGTGATAATGTACAAGACTCGTGTGGTAGTTATGGAATCCTCGTAATCGACGGAAAGCGTTGATTCACCAATTGATGAGACGGAATCGGAACCTGAACCAGTCAGGTGTAGGTGCATATTGAAGAGCAAGTAGAGAAAGAAAATCAATGTGCATACTTTCCACAAAAGCCAGACTGTGATAAAGGCGATTCGCAGTCGGGGTGGTACTCTCAGATAGGTTTCTTCTACCTTTTTCAAGGCAGGTATTCGTCGCTTCCATTTACTCCATATTCTATGAAAGCGAGCTTCCGTGCAAAGAGCATCGTTGCTGCTGTTGCTGTCGCTTCTAGTTATGCTATTCATTATTTCCTCTCCTGTGGCAATACCCAAGCTGGTTACCAGTAGCATGAAAATGAGCGACTTCTGCCTACCACAATAATGAAAAGTACTCACTCATTTGGTTTGATATTATAGTAGATCGACTACATGCATTGCATAGCCTTGGTCATTCATTCATTCGTTATTTCCGACTAAGACGACCGTTTTCAATCGCCCTAGTCGTTCGGTGCAGCTTGCCATCAGTGGCAGTTGCAGTGCAGTACCTGTACCAAACCTACTGGCCGTTACACGACTTTTGATCTTGGGGCTCTGTGCCTCCTGTTTTTTGATTTTTTTCGGCGTCCGACGAACCTTTCGGATCAAGAATATATCTCAGGTCTCGGGCAGCTGTGGACATTCATAATATTTGATGAAAACTACGAGTACTGGTACCTCTTGCTGCTATCCTCTCCACCAACCATATTCATTGAATCAATCGTTGTGTATAGATAGAATTAAGTTTCTTTCCTTTATTCGTTTGGCTTCTTACCGTTGCGATAGCCAGATCTAATTCCGAAAAAGATCCAGCATCCACATCCAAGTTGACTAGCACACGCACACACACACACAAACACACACACACACACAATCTTTTCGGAAAGCAGGCAAGACTTTCGTCATGACCAAAGATGGAATCGAAGACACAACTGAGGATCCAAGCTGGAAACACCCACATGCCTTTCACCAGAACCTTCCCGCCCATCACATAGACAAAGATGGAATTCCTTTCATCACCAAACTTGCCTACAAGAAATCGAGATACATTATCCGTCTTGTGGAATCTATGCAATTGAAAGAAGAAATGCTGGCGAACGACGTGGTTATAGAAGACGCCAATGTTCCAGACGATGTTGTCATTGATGAGGATGATGATGCAGCTGATACAGCTGAAGTTTCTTCTTTGGGAGCCCTGATCCGTGCTTGTGGAAGGCTTCAATCGCAACTGAGCTCGTTGGAAAACTTGAAGCACAGTGGTCTTTCTCGCTTGGAACTCAGTCGCATGGTCTTGAAGATTCTTAAATTACTAACAGCTACTTACACTGTTGCACTGAATGAAAAGAATGAACGAAAGGTCACCATATACTACGAAAACGTCGGATACATTTGCAATCTAGAGAATGCTGCTGGCAACAAGGAGTCTCAGTTTAAAATGGCATCAGATTCCAACATTCTCGAGGAGGAGCTTACAACAAGATTCGCTCTACCTTCACCTGCCAGAGAAGTCCTCTTGTCGGTACTGGTCAACATTCTATCCAATAAGGGACCCCTGCGATCTGTCTCGAACGCTGCAGTCTATGCCCACAATGACGATTCCTCGCGGTTTTTGTTGATCTTGCAATGGCAGGCCTTGCTGAGAACACTACTCAGAACAGCGCCTTATCTCGACGAACACAAGGTTGGGGATCCACCGATGGCATCCAACTCGCGTCAAAACACCATTGTAAAGCGAACGGTCCAAATGATTCGAGATGCGAGACACTTTTTTGATCAAGGACTTTTGCCGAACGATCCCACCGCGATTGATGATCGGACCGCCCGTCAGATTTGGAACGCAGTCAAAACAGATGTCATGTTTCATTCTCATACACACGCTTGTTACCGGTCCTTGATTATTCTCTACCTCTTTCAACCATCTCGATGTTCCAGTGCCTTTTACACGGAAATGATGCCCACCTGGTTTGAATGCTGGACCAATATTGATCGCTGTCCCGAAATGGAATATTTGTGGCTTGCACTCTTTTGCAGAGCACGCAAACACCTTCCTGCTGGTTTTGATTGGGGGCCGATTCGAAGACGGTTGTTGACGCACAGTCAGTACTGGCTGCAGCTTCCCATTGGTGGAGCGTCGTTGGATAAGAGCTTTCCAAATGCATCGGCTCCGAGGTCACGAACTTGTCCTTCCAGACTGAAAGTCTTTGTGGGTTCGTCTTCCTCCTACGAAGAAGGGATTGACTTTGTTGCAAAAGTGGCTAAGCTCTTGGTGGTCGGGTTGGGGAAAGGCCTTTTGTTTGATAATTTCTCGGAAGGTTCCAAGGATGTATTGAGATTCTTGTCGTTTGCAACACCCTACTTCAATCCAAGTAACATTGGATCTTGGACCTTTACGTTGGGAGCCTTTTTGCACTACTTTTGCTACGAGCTTTGTTGTAGGGTTGGAACTGCTGGTAGTATGAGAGCCTTGAAGGCGTCCAAACCAGATTTGGCAAAAGCGCTCTGCGACGTCGAACCCAGCTTGACTGTGGCTGCCACTCCGCATCATGAAGTAGTTGCTTTGATGGATGCCCTTCTTCCCCTGTGTCAGCAAGCACTGTACAGTAAGAATGGACATGTCGGACGGGCCGGTGAAGCGGCAATGTTGTACTTGACGCAAATTGACCCCATGCGAGTGACTCCTGCCTTTATCGATTTTGCCACCCGAGCCTTGGATATCTCGGCTGTGAACTTGGCACATCAAGCGCCTGCAGCTCTGTCAGCCTTGACAAGATTACTTCAACCAGCATTGAGAAGTAATCCCGGAATTTTGTTGGTACGACTTCCCGATATTTTGAGATTATCTCTCGCTGGAATTGACAGCAACGACCAAAACAAAACGATTCGAACTTTGATCTTGTATCGAAGCTTGACATCGTGGATTCCGGTTGGCGGTGCTACCAAGAATTGGAAAACACTTGATGGTGTAGCTCGGGACGCAGCACCAGCCGATGATGGCACAATGGGCATTGGAAGGAATCTTTTGAAACACCTGTATTCACAGGCACATGCACCAGGATATGTATCAGCGATCGACAAACTCCCAGAATTTTCTCTTTTGAAACAAGGCACAGATATCAGTGACCTGGATTTCAATCTCGTTCTAGAGGAAGCGTCATCTGCTCTCAGCGATTGGGTGCTCGAGTTTCTGGAGCGCGTCTATTCTCTCCTGCGAGCAACTGGAGAAAGAGAGAAGGCTGGTAAGACTGCTTCCGGAGTGGCATCTCGGCACTCCTCAGCTGATGTTCAGCAAGCAAGAAATTTCTCGCGGGTGTTGAAGGAATGCTTGGAACAGACTTTTGCTTCGATGGATGACGAAACGCACAAACAAGCGGTGACGTCCGTTGTTCGATTCTTACAAGAAGAGACGCTGCCAGAGGCTGCAAAGGATTCTTCCTTTTTGTGCCTCGCTGTTTCGGCAGCTCGTGTGAAGAACCGGCAAATTGTCAGCCCGGGATTGGACGCATTGCTTCCAGTCCTTCTCGACGACTTGGAACATCACTCAAATAAGACTGTTACGTATCGCTTGCGATGTGTTGCCGGGGCAATCAGAGCTTGCGGAACAGCAATCATCAAACACAAATCGGATATTATGCGGGCCTTGGACTTTGCACTTTCCAGTACCGACAAGCATGTTTTCAAAACTGGTTGCAAGCTCATGCGTCATACTTTGGCAACGCTATGCGAGTCTTATGCTCTCACATCCAACAGTGTCCCAAGAAATGTGACGGGAAGCGACGGTTTGATTCTCGGACAATCCGCGCAACTCAATGGCGACCCAGTGAAATGGCACGTGCCGAATGCAGAATGTGTGGAGTTTGCATGGGAGATCTTTCAAAATCATGTTTTCAAGAAAATCAGCGAGCTCGGATCATCAATGTCTGACGATGACATGGACGTTGATGGGTCCGGCTCGGGGTCCTACAAGGTGAATATTCCAGATATGCGACGATGCCTGCGAGCAGTTCGATATGCACTTCGAGGAGGATCTAGCTTTATGCTTGATTTTGATTCCGGTGAAGGCTTGGGAGACCAAGACTCGGGTGAAGGGGTCACAGTTGGTGATGAACGACGTGATCTCAGCCTTGTACCTTATGAAAAGGCAGTCCGAAACTTGCTGCAACCGGCCAGAGGAGAAACTCTACAATCGATGCTGAAAATGCGCGGCCGATTATGCTCTTTGATTGTGAAATTGTCATCGCTGATTGCATCTGAGACATCGCGGATTGCTGAAGGTGCCACCGTTGGGGAAGGGACAGAGAATAAGTACATGGAGTTCATAAGTGCTGACCCGAAAGTCTGCAAAGAGACCAGCGACATTTCTCTCTTGCTCCTTACAAGAAGAGGGGCTTCATTCCGGTCTCAAGAAGGAAAGACGATTTGGAAAGCACAGAAGCAGCTGGCCACAGATTTTGCATTGCTTGCACAGGCAGATCACATGGCCGAATCTTTGCAACGTGCTCAAATGTATGGAGACAGCAGCTCTGTGCTCTTCAAAGATGGAGAAGATGCCGGCAAGACTCTTCCACGCCGCCTTCTCGTGAAGCGAATACAGCTCTTTCATGACTCCCTACAACGGATGGCAAGTTTTGAAGTTCCCCGTCGTTTGCGACGACTATCGAAGATGCAAAAGGGAAAGAAAACAATCCTATTCTCCACGGAGGTTTCATTCAAGGATGTGAAGACGGCCGCAACCGGCATAATGGAAGACGAGATTTCCTCAAGTATGGATGGTTACGAAGGGATGATGGATGCACTCTTTGCATTATGCTGCCACTCCAACACCCAAGTCCGAGCTTCCGCCATCGGAGTTGTGGACTATGCCATTACGCGTTATGGATACCTTCTCGCGCCACGAGTCCCACGATTGATGGCAGCTGTGAACTTGAAAGACGAGAATATGGACGGCAAGTTTGGTCTCCCAGCATGCTCAATCTTGAAATCGCAGGTCGATGGACAAGGAAAGAGAAAGAGGTTGGCTGAAGCCATGAAGGGGGTTTGCTCTATTCTTTCAATCCCTCGCGCGGGCAAGCAAATGCTTGCGAATGAAAAGGCGAGATATGAATTTGTGCAAACTATTTGTGGTACCGAAGATCTTGTGTCCATGATGCCAGCCGAGGAGATGCAAAAGATGGTACACTATCTTCATAGCCTGTTTAGTCCATTCCGCCTGAAGTTCTACAGTCTCCCACGGGCTTCGGGGGCTGATGTAGCGAAACATCAACAGACAATAGACTTTCTACTGAACATCCTATCAACCGAAAGCGAACAGATGGACGACGAAGAGGCTGGAGCAGCCAAGGCAGTCCATTGGAGGAAGCTACTGCATGCGTGCTGGTTTCTGACTGTCCTTGTTGACAGAGATGACATGGAGTTGTCGAGCATCAATGTTCACAACAAACTATGGAAAACATGCTTCCAGATAATTGAAGATGAGAACGGGCAGCCATTACAGCGTGTTGCCTTGGGTCTTTTCGGACGTCTTGTCCAAATGATTCGCAACGACAAAGATCGAGAACTACTGCGTGAACGCCTTTTGACAGAGTCTTTTGCCAGAAGCTTCGGCAATGCCCTTGCTTATGACCACAAGGAAGATTCCAGTGTTGGAGGTGGACACGATGCACAGTGGGCAGCTGGTGTTGCGGACATGATTCGCGACTCTGCTCGCAACGTTGCACCAAGGTCACTGTTTCCATTTCAGCGCACTAACCAAAGCTCTGGAACCTTCAAGGTGTCGCATGCGCAACTCGTTGAACAAATTCTTCTCGGCTTGGGTGAAGAAGATGCCCTTACAGTTGCTCGGCACCTTCTAACCTTCTCAAAAGAAATGGCTAACTCCCCTCCGAGTGAAGATCAACGTAATCAGCAGTGCACATCTGCTGAAATATATGCTGGTGTTAGCAGAGCTTTCCTACAGATATATTCTGAAGCAAAAGTGTCGTTACTTTGGGACTCAGACTTGCTTCCTTTCCTTGACGATGTTATCGCAAAGATACCAATTTCACTCTCCGGTGCATACTTCGATGCCATTCGATATGGCATTCAGTTCTCTCCTCCAAGTAAATTCTATCCGTTGACCAATTGGTTGCTGACCAAAATCGAGGGCTCTCTTTGGGAACCGAAGAATGAAAACAAGAGTCAACTTGAAGCGGAAAATGGCACTCAAGGAACTGACGGGTTCACTGCACAATCGAAGTGGCTCTATCTTTGCTGCGCCTTACTTGTAGAGCTTGACGAGACAGAGGTAGACGGAACTCTTTCCAGAGTGCCATGGTACACCAAGTGCTTGGCAGAAAACATCGTGACAATGGACACCGAACAAGAGACTGCGGAGGATCTCAAGAAGACTTGGAAACTTGTGAGCGATCGACTATTGCCTCGTTTGATTGAGGCCTTGGGCCATCCATACGAGAGTTGTCGCGACCATATTTCCGGATGCTTGTTCAGAATATGCTTCTGTCATCGCAAGATGTCAAAGGGGGTTGCCCAGAACTCGGCAACAGACGCCGAAGATCCAGGAACTGTCATTGTTCAGAAGCTGCTGGCACTAAGAGATTCAAATGATCCTACTTTCCAGAATCGATACAATTCCCTCATCACTGCAAGGCGCTTCTTCTCCTACTGCATTCACTTCGGTGATGCGAAGCATGAATTCTCAGAATATATCATTCCACTTCTACCTCTTGCATTTGAAGCGCTTACTTCAAGCGTCGAGGATGAAGGCGGGGACGCCGAAGAGGCCACAGTTGCAAAACGCGCTCTTGGAGCTGAAGTCGTGAAAGGATATCGTTACACGATAGCAGAGGTCAGCGTTGCATCTGTGATGTCATATGGAGGAAATGCTGACATCACACGAGTGTTGGAAGTTGTAGAGCAAATGGCAACGCACGAGAAATGGCAAGTGCGCCATGCATGTGCCAACTTCTTGCGGTGTTTTCAAGGTAGCCACAAATTTCTGTTCACGGAAGAGCACGCTGAGAAGATTACTACCATTGTAGCGGACCTTCTTGCTGATGAACGTCGTGAAGTGTCTTCTGCTGCGATGGCAGCCGTGACCGGAATCATTGCAGCTCTTCCAGACAGCAGCGTTGCAAATCTTGTTAAAAAATACGCATTGCAGGCTAAGAAATCGACGATGAAGAAACGCAAAACAACGAAAAAGGGCACAGCGGGAAATTCTGTACCGCAAGCTATATTGACAGAAGAGCAGAAGAAAGCAAAAGAGGTCACACGTGCCAAAATGCAGCAGTCGTCTGTTTTCTTCTTGTGCGCAGCAGTACTATCACAACCTTACGAGACTCCAGAATATGTGCCACAAGCTCTGGCTGCAATTTCGAAGCATTCTTTTGAACGCAATGCTCCACTCAACGTTCGAGACACAGTAAAGAAGTGCTGTGCTGAATACAAAAGAACGCATATGTCCGACAACTGGGAAGTCCATCGACGCGCTTTTACACAGGAGCAACTTGAGGCACTAGAAGATGTTGTCAGCTCACCTCATTACTACGCTTAGAGAGATTCAACAACTTTAGATTCAACAACTTTGTACTATAGAATTCGATACACTACAGCAGCTGTCACATTGTCTACTTGTGACAGTTTTTCGCATTATTTTGGTTTATTTATCATGACTCATTTGAATGAAGTGTCAATTCGAAGCCTTCTGACCGCAGTTCTGTCTTGTCAAGATCCCATCCTGCCTTTGTTGCCAAAGCTTCGAATGGATTCCATAGATCTTGGATATCTGTAAGACTGTGTAGTGTGTCACCTTTCTGGATTTGGATAGCCAGACACATGGCATGAAAGTACGCCTTTGTCACATCTCTTGGACTCGCATCTGACAAGAAGGAGACAGCTATACATTTCTTGTTTCGTTTGGTCATACCAGCTGTAATGATGTACTTCTCGGAGTCGAATTCTACTGTCCCATCCGATTGCATGGGCAGATTCCCTCTCGAGGCTTGGTGGAATTCTTCAAAGTCGACACCAAACCGAAACGGGACACTTGTCAGAAGTCCTCTGTGTCCATCTCCAACACCAAAGAAGAGTGATTCAGTTCGTGATACCTCCGTCGGCGTTGGCAACTTTTGAAACAGTGACTCATTGGTATCTCCTCCATCTCTTCTCTTAGAAAAAAATTCTGCGAGAAGGATATCCAGCCTCGTATTGTTGCAATAGTCAAAGGAAATCAGTTTCATGCATCTCGTATTGGCGAATATGTGAATGAAAGTCAAGAGAAAGTAGAGCGACCAAAGCACCGTTGGTTTTGTTTGATTCACGGATCGAGCAAAGAGGGCTGCAAAGACCAATCCCAATGCTCCCGTGCAGGTATGCTGGGCACCAAACTTGGCGTTAATATCGGAGATATCAGACCCCTTTGCCCAATGGAGATTGATTGCACCCCCACAAGCCCCCGCCGCCACCCCACATATGGACTTGCAAATGTTACCAATCGAAATCATGGGCAGAAAAAAGGCTTGTGGAACTAAAACTGCCGCTACTTCACACGTGATCCCAACATCCAAGATGGTGTCTGCAAATAATCGCCATCGTTTGATGTCGGTTCGAAAGCAAGTGGACCAGCCAGATGTAAAGAGCAAATTTGCAGCCATTCCACAACCGTCTCGAACTAGGTAGTTCATGAGGGCCGAAATAGCTGTAGCGCCCTCCCGTCCAACTCCTACTCCCTCAAGTACTCGTTGCGTGGCCAGAACAGATCTGAGTTGGGTGGAAAGATCCTGAATCCAACTCCAAGCAGAGTATTGAAGATACCCTGAGGGCGTCCGCGTGGGATACCCAGACGGCAGAAAGGTGGATCGAATCACCGAACTGATGTGTTGCAGGCCTTGGATTCGACGTTTTGCAGTTGCAGAGGACGAGGATGGATCTACACGAGGATTGCCATCAGCATCCAGATGGAAGACTTTAGTGTGGCCACCATTACGATTTGTGGATACTATGTCAAGCCTTCTCTTGTTATCGCTGCTCAAGCATTCTGTACATTGTATGAGAAGCAGAGAAACAATGATAAGCCTCACAAGAAACGATGACATGGTGTTATGGATACTTAGACTGAGCAATGATGATGTACGGAATAAAATCTTTGAGAAATTATGGACGCATGAGATGTGGAATGATTTTTTTATTTTGTCGTTTGAGTCGATCGATCGGTCGCGCAATCGATCCTCTAACGTAGACGAAAGCTCGAGAACGAATCATTGGATTCCTTTCATCATACTGACGACGGTCGAACGACCGTCTCAACATCATTGCTCCGCAACACCAAGTCCGATCAATTTATCGAACTTGTGTGCGAGTATACATCAAGAAATACGTTTATTTCTTTCTTTCCCTCCCTCCACATCCCTGTTAGGCCATGCATTGCTGCAATTTGCATCAATGCATGACCTAGTAGGCAAGCAAGTCTCTGATATTCCGCTTTGCGGGATATCAAAGACTGGTCTTCTGGAACCGCACGCTTCGCGCGCAATCCAAAAGACCAGCTTCACACCACAACCCACCAGAGTCACACCAAGAAAGAATCCCTCACGGAAGAAACCAGGCGGTAGGCGCCAGTTGGCTATCTTCGATAGAGCTTTCTACGAGTATATATTCAAAACATTCATAGTTTCAGATCAAAGTCAGAATGGCAAAGCGTATATCCCCCAGCGCTGTCATTGACCTCACCTTGGAATCTGACGACGAACAAGAGGCTAGACTTGGAGATGTTACTTGGCGGTTTCATGGGAACAGCACCTCAGGACGAGCTACCAAACGTGCCAGAACTCTCAACAGTTCCGGTTTTGAAGAGAACGCCAACAGCGAGATTATTGTCCTAGAAGATATCAAACCTGCTGCGATCTAAAATACATTCCCTTCTTTTGAAACTGAGACAGATGTGTTGAAGCCTGGAGAGGATGTTGAGGTCGTTGAAGCATGTGTTGCCTGTCCCACAACAGCGATAGGGAATCCCAATGCAGGCGAAACAGAAATAGATTCAGAATTCCAAGTTGTTGGTACCAGAAATGAACTCAAGCTTCCTCATCTACGACATGACTGCACAATGCATCAATTTTTGACGAAGGCTGCGAATAGTGATCAACTCAGGGCGCAGAATGAGAAGCATTGTGAACTTTGCTACTGCTATGGTAAGCAGGACTTTGTATTCAGCATGGTCTCTTTCACTGCATTGGATTTGGATTGTGCGATCTCATACACCTTTTCTTTACAACTTTCCTTTTTCCAGTATGTGATGCTCCTGTAAAGGACTGCAAGGTGAGTGGTCTTACCAAGCCGACATTTAGACTATTTCACACCAACTAACTCCCTTTTGGTTCTCACTTTACAGTCGTGGTCGAACGTGGACGGTGTTTGGCAAAACAGTCACTGCAATGCCACTGATAAGCAAAATTGGTGGGTGAAGGAACGGGGGGCTGTTAAGAGTGGCAGTGGCGCTGCTTCGGATGGAGTTGGCGTCGGGAATCTAGCTTCAGGATTGATGGGGTCTACAACGATAAATAGGACTCCAAATACGTCTAATGCTAGAGGGAGTTCCAATCATTCGAACCTAACAGGATCTGATAACACTATTGGTGGTATCTATGCTCCAGGAAATCTACCAACAGGCATTAATCAAAAGGCACACCCCCCTTGCAGGCATTGCGCTTGGCACAGTAATAATCAAAAGGCACACCCCCCTTGCAGGCATTGCGCTTGGCACAGTAATATCAAAGACCTGCAGAAGAACCACGGGCGGTGTATAAAATGCGGGCGTTTTACCCTTTTAAGCAACCAGCAGAAAGGGTATCTACCGAAGGAATCAGATTACTGCTTTGGAGGACGGAAAATTGGGTTCCGAATTGTTTCCAAAGATGTAAGACGCGACAAGAAGTACCGCGAAAGCTGGAGGAAAGCCGACGCCACTGATCCCCGCTGGAAGTATGACGAGGCTGCCATGAAGACTTCTGTATTCGATTTCAGGATAGGGAAATGGCCGCGACTCGCAGCTATAGTACATTATACTTCAGAATGGGAGGAGGAGAAAGCAAAGCAAAAACGAAGAGATGTCATAATCTTGGACAACAAAGATGATATTTCTCTATTGAGACTTCTCAACAAAGTGGGCATCGGGAGCAACCGAGCAGGTTCGAACCGAAGCAGACTTTGAAATGGGCGATGGAACGCGAGACAACACCCGGTGGAATACAATCATACTTTTGGGTGAAAGTTCCAATCGAAGAATTCACTTTGTATTTTAATAATCCTATATTGGGTCGTTTCCGCAAAGAGAAGCCAAAAATAGTCCGAGGAGGCATCATTGCGGAGGAAATGGGGTTAGGAAAGGTACGTGGAAACATCTTTGCTTGTCTACGGCATCCCTCATCATATCGTAGACTATCATCTCGTTGGCTTTAATTTTGAAGCATCCTGCTCCAGCGTTGCCGATCAAAGGCAGCCACATATCGTGCCTATCCAGCACACCAATTCCTCCACCAGCGGACAACGCCCTGAATGGATTGCATTGGAACAGAGATCTATACACCGAGACGTCGACAGACAACAAGCTCCGAGGCTCAGTGTTGAGTCAAGGAACGTTGGTGATATGCCCAGTATCTTTGGTTGGACAATGGATTGAAGGTATTTCGTTTCGGTGTATCGTGGGCATCACTTTCTCCTTATTCTGACTTCATGCTGCTTTTGGATTTACAGAAGCGAAAAGTAAGCTATCGAATCCCGGTTTGCTCTACCCATATCATGGTGGCAATAGAATTCGAGATGCTGAGACGCTTGCCAAGAATGCTATCGTGGTGACAACCTATCAGGTGTTGGCTTCAGATGACACATATCATCGCAAAAAGTCATCAAATCCTGATGAGTATTGTCCACCGTTGGAGCAAATACGCTGGTGGCGAATCATTTGCGACGAGGGTCATTCACTTCGAAACGCTGGCAACCAAAGGAACAAATCACTGTCTCAGCTTGTTGCTGATAACAAATGGATGGTGACGGGCACACCTGTTAGTACATCAATGTCGGACCTGAAGAACCAACTGAAACTGATTGGCGTCGAGCATGTTGATAAGATATTCCAATCCGACAAGCGTTCCATGCGACGAAATGATAGTTCGCTTGCATCTCCGGGCACCCTGCGGTTTTTGCTTCGGAATCTGATGATTCGGCACTCGCAAAAGCAGCGTTACCGAGGAACAAATACTACTTTAATGTCGCTTCCTCCAAAAAACAGAAATGTCGATTGAGATTGCATTGTCGGATGAAGAAAGAGAGGAATATGATGCCTTCGAATCAGCGGCTAAACAGTTCTATGTCCAATTCAAAGCTGGACATTCTCGCGAACTGTCGAAGCATTACTTGTTGCTCTCGCAAAAGCTGACTCCTCTGCGCGTTGCGTGTGCTGGCGGGCACCTACCAACAAATCCAGAAGCGGGAGTTGTTGCAGAAGATGACGGTGGTGGCGAGGCAAAAGTGCGGAAGCAGAAAGAAGTCAAGTACTCGGATTTCTGCTTCACTTCCAAATTGACGACTTTGATAGAGCAGCTCAAGCAGGCGAGGGATACTGATCCAACGTCGAAGTCATTGGTGTTTTCGCAGTTCAATTCAACTTTGGAGTGGCTAAAACAAGAGTTGCCAGCTCATGGTTTTCAGTTTCGAACGCTAGCAGGGAGCATGACGATGAAACAAAGAGCGAAGGCCCTTCATGACTTCCAAGCAGACCCACCGACGACCATCTTCCTGCTGAGTATGAGGTAAGTTCTCTCTCGATCTCCACCATTGTTGCATTTTAAAGGATAATCTGACGGATGCTTGCAACGTAGAGCTGGCAACTGCGGGATCAATCTAACTCAAGCCAATAGAGTCTTCTTGATGGAACCAGGTTTCAATCCTGCATTGGAGAAGCAAGCCATCGGTCGAGTTCACCGACTTGGCCAAAAACGGAACGTGGAAATCATTCGCTTGATTGTGAAAGATAGTATCGAAACACGTATCTGCGAATTCTTGGAAACGAAGTATCGAATCTCTACAAACGCTGCTTCGAAGGCAGGATCGGAGAAGGGACCTGAAGAAGAAATTTCTGCTGAAGTTGAACATGGTGTGTTGGTCGGAAATCTTGCGAGTGAACGGCCAAGGAATAAGATTGTCACTTCCGAGTTTGATATGTTGTTCGGGGTCAAATCAGAAAGCGAGGCACCGGATGCTCTCATGCCAGATAGTACAATTCCAGATACTGCTGCAATGCCTGATGGTGCGATTTCGTTGAACTTTAATGCTACCAGTATTTCTGGGGACTTGTAGTTCTATTTTCTGGGACTTGATACCTATGAACTTCAATGGAAACCTCTGTTTCAGAAGTGTGGTCGATGATTTAGACATTACGCATGCGAAGTAAATCTAGTTGCCACAAAAATTGAATGAGACAAAGCAATCCTCACTACAACGTCTTCCAATAAGTAGCTATATTATACCTGCAATAAACCGTGCATATCGGATACGACCATACCAACATGACAGCACCGCTTCCCGTCCGCTCAGCGAAGTTAAGCATGTTTATGCCTGGTTAGTACTACGGTGGTGGACCACGTTGGAATCCCAGGTGTTGTATTCTTTTTGTTTTGTTGGAAAATTTCAATTTTCTCTTCAAGATACTTCTCTTTTTTACCATTCTATAGTAATTCATGCTTACATGCGCTGTAAACTTCTCGTATTGCTCACAGTCACAGCACTTCGCTACTGCATTACATCGCAATCGTTCCTTCAACAAATTAAAAGGGACTTGAAAAGTCCGTTTGCCGCGCCATCGAAATTTGGCGCAACAGCAAAGCGGTTCCCGCGGATTTTGATGAACCCGGGCTGGTGACGGAGACTGCAATACATTACAACGACTGCCACTCCATATAATGTCGTCTAAGCGTGCATCAGATGATGCTGTCATTGATCTCACTCTGGATTCAGAGGATGAACAAGACATGGGATCAACCAGAAACCCAAGTAACAAATCCACGCCGTCTTCCAAACGCGCGAGGACGGATGATGTCACTTCAGCATCGAATGGCTTTGAAGAGGATGACGACGATGAAATCCTAGTCATCGATAAAGATGAGTTTGAAAAGAAACCTGCGGCGAAACCGTCTCTGAAATCGCCACCCAAATCATCAGAAAATGGGGTGGAACTTGTGGATTCCACTGTCGCTTGCCCCACCGCAGAAGCCGCGCCCTCCAACAATGACGACGGGGACGCCGAATTAGCAATTGTTGGAACAAGAAATGAGTACAAACTTCCACATTCGAGGCATGACTGTACCACTTGTAAATTCACCCCAAACCCTTCAAATCGAAATGACCTACGAGCGCAGAATGACAACCATTGCGATCTGTGCTATTGCTATGGTAAGAAGTTGTTTTGTCTATATTGCTATGGTCTCGTCAGCTGTGTAATCTCATCTGTGTTTTTCTTTTCTTTTTCTCTGTTTCAGTGTGTGACGCTCCTGTCAAAGACTGCAAAGTAAGTTTAGTTTCCAAAGACCGTTTCATCTTGATCCACTGGCCAACTAATCGCAACCTCCTTTCTTTTTCAAATTACAGTCTTGGACTAACACGGATAGAGCCTGGCAGAAAAGTCACTGCAATGCAACAAACGAACATGATTGCTGGAAGAGAATGAGACAACAAGTGAAGGGTGGTAATAGCTCTGGAACCACGGCATCAGCTACCGCTCAACAAAGAACCCCACCGGCTGGAGGGAATAGAGATACATATCTTGCTCTCTTGAGAGCTCTCGGACCTGGAATGGGCGCATATAGGTCTACATTCATGTCTGATGATGAGGACGATTATGAAAGGGATGATTACGATCTAGACGACGAGGCCGATGAGTACTATGGCAATTTCCGTTCGATACCCAAAAACAAAACCTATGCACCGGGTAAATTGCCATCGAATCTTCGTGCCGATGAGCATCCTGCTTGTCCTCATTGCAAGTGGCATAACAATAGTGGTTGCATGCAGACCAACAACTCTCAGAGATGTTTTAAGTGTGGACGACTGGCCGTTGAGCGGAGGAGGCCAGAGCAATACACTCACAAGTACTCGTACAAGAAGGCACATCACAAACTTGGAGTGCGAGAGCTCCCTTTCCGCATTGTTGCTCAAGATGTTCGTCAAGATTACAAATATCGAATCAGTTGGCAAGAGGCCAAGAAGGACGATCCTAATTGGAAGTACGATGAAGCAGCAATGAAAAAGTCTGTTTTTGACTATAAAATTGGAAAGCGACCTTTTTTGCGCACTGTCCTTGGCATGGTTTCAGAATGGGACGAGAAGACAGCTCGTCAAAAGAACGAAGATAGCATCGTCATGGATCCCAATGACATTGCCTTGATTCGTGCAGTGTCACAATTTCAAATTTCGCCTTCGCGCTTCGCGTATGAGACCAACGACTATGTTGGTGATGTCACAGCCGTTTGGGATGCTCGAAGTTCGACTGGTGTGAGTTCTTTTGTTTGCATTCCTATCCGTATTTTACCGCTCCTTCTAACCCCGTCCGTCGTAGACTATCAAAATCCGATTGGATTATGTTAGTGGCAAAAGTGAATACAACCAAATGGTTTTAGGATGTTGGTCCAAGGTGTTCCCACTTAAAGTATCGCATATTAGTGGTACCTTGAAGGCCGCGGAGCCTCCTGCGTCGCGGTGGTCCCTAGCAAGCTCCACCCCCGATGACATCGAATCCTTATTCGCAAAGCATAACGACGAGGCAGACAAGATTCGATCTTCACTTGCGTTGACATCCAGCACTGGCAATCCCGATGTCGGTGGTTTCACGGACGCCGACTTTTCTTTTCGGGGAATGCTTGAAAAATACAACCGCGAGACTTTTATAGATCAGCATATAGGACGCTCACTTGATTGGGACAAAATTTCTGACCACAAAAATGGTTCGGATCCAAGGGACTTAACATTTGTGTTGAGCTATCGTGATCGTGCGTTTGCAGAAAGTTATCTGATCCGCAGTGCGAGAATGACACATCAGAATGACCGAAGCACGGAAAGCGTGCTTCTAAACTTGGAAAACTTGGGCCACACGCCAGAGCTCACTTGCGAAGGTCTAGCAGTCGAAATGCTTGAATTCCAAAAACAGTCCTTGAAATGGGCAATGGAACGAGAGACCACTCCTGGTGGAATTCAATCATATTTCTGGGCCAAAGTGCCAATCGAAGGGTCTACCCTGTATTTCAATCCAATTTTACAAAGTATCAGTTCCATCAAACCAAGAGAAGTGCGAGGTGGTATTATTGCAGAAGAAATGGGTCTTGGGAAGGTACGTTGCTACAATGCGCACTCTCAATATTTTGAGAATTTTCTTAATTCCTCATTCTCCTTTAGACGATTATCTCTTTGGCTTTAATTCTGAAACATCCCGCTCCTGAGCTTCCAGCGAGTGGTAGTAATGTGTCGTGTTTAGCAAATATACCAGCTATTTTGGGATCAAATACCCCAAATTGGAACAAGGGGCTAAACGACCAAACCTCCACCGACAATCCTCTTCGTGGTTCCATCCTGAGTCGGGGAACATTGGTGATATGCCCTGTGTCTTTGGTTGGGCAGTGGATTGAAGGTACGTTTTCCTCTTGATTATGGTTTATTTTTGGATCTATTCTAACCTTGGCGTTGGTGAAAGAGGCGAAAAGTAAGCTATCCGATCCTGGCCTCCTTTACCCATATCATGGAGGAAACAGAATTCGAGATGCTGGCATTCTTGCCAAGAACGCGATTGTCGTAACAACATATCAAGTTTTGGCATCCGATGACACGTATCACCGGAAAAAGTCTAGTGATCCAGACAAATTCTGCCCACCTTTGGAGCAAGTACGATGGTGGCGTGTCATCTGTGATGAAGGGCATCAACTCAGACAAGCAAATACGAATCGAAACAGATCCATTTCTGGAATAGTAGCAGACCACAAGTGGATAGTCACTGGGACGCCTGTGAGCACATCGATGTTCGACTTGATCAATCAACTCAAACTACTGGGCATCGAGTCCGTCGATGAGATGATTCGTAATTGTTGCGATAAACCCAGTTCCCGAAATACAAACCAGTACATCAGACGACCCGGGAAACTGCTTTTCCTTCTTCGCAATGTCATGATTAGACATACTCAAAAACAATGTTACCGAGGCACAAACACGACACTGATGTCTCTCCCTCCAAAGAAAGAGCTTTCAATCGAAGTTTCATTATCCAAAGCTGAAAGGAAGGAATACGATGCTTTGGATAAGGCTGCGAAAGATTTTTACGTGCGTTTCAAAGCTAGCCATGCTCACGAATTGTCGAAGCATTACTTGTTGCTCTCTCAAAAATTGACACCACAACGTGTGGCTTGTTCCGGAGGCAACCCGCCACTAAATCCCGAGGACGGAGGAAGCAAAAATGATGACTACGACGATGAAGAAGACGTGAAAGTTCAAAGGAAGAGCGAGATCAAGTACTCGGCTTTTTGTTTCACAGCCAAAATGAAAGTATTGATTGCGGAACTGAAAAAGGCAAGAGAGAACGACCCCACGTCCAAGTCGCTGGTGTTTTCTCATTTCAACTTGACATTGAAATTGTTGAAAGAAGAACTTCCAAAACATGGGTTTGAGTTCCGCACTCTATCCGGCAGTATGTCAATGAAACAACGCACAAAATCCTTGCATGATTTCCAAGCAGATCCCCCAACTACTATTTTTTTGTTGAGTATGAGGTAAGCAGCCAGACAGCCACACCGTTGTATTTTGCACGTCTATGGACATTTGGTCTAACCAATAAAATGTTTTCTTTGACATCAGAGCTGGCAACTGTGGAATCAATCTGACTCAAGCAAATCGGGTGTTTCTTATGGAACCTGGCTTCAATCCAGCATTGGAAAAGCAGGCGATTGGTCGAGTCCATCGATTGGGTCAGAAGCGCAATGTCGAGATCATTCGTTTGTTTGTGAAAGATAGTATCGAGACTCGCATTCGCAAGTTTTTGGAGACAAAGTATGGCGCGGCTTCAGACGCTGATTCCAAGAAGGAGGCGAAAAATAGCGGAAATGGCGTGACTGGGGAAATTGAAGCCGAGGTGATTGCAGCCCCTGTTGGCAACCTCGCGACAGAACGGCCGAAGAACAAGATTGTAACGTCCGAGTTTGATATGCTATTCGGTGTCGAGTCAGATAATGGGGCAATTGATGCTGCCATGCCAGACGCCGCGATGTCTTCTGGCTTCCTCTAGTGGCATTGTTGGCCGTTGCGTGTCGGTCGTAGTATCCATGGGTCAAGAATGGAAGCAATAGAAAAGGTAGAGAAAAATGTATTCCGCTGTCTTCGATCTGGTCCGCACTATCATCACAATGGAATAGTCCGACGCAAAGCATAGTCTAATAAAGTACTTTTTGTTCTAAACCTCTTCCGTTCAGAGTCTAACGGTACGTGCATTGGAATACTCTCGGAATATTGGAAAGTGTGTCGTTGAGACATCGGGAGGCATCGGCATGAATTTTCCACAACAGCTTTTTGGCGCGTTGATCGATTTTTTGTGTGCAATCTAGGCTCTTGGATTGGCGTACAAAAGCGCAAGCAAGTCACGCGATAAGATTGCGACATTTCATTTTGACCGTTGAAATTGGATGATGGAATACTCTTGCGCAATATTTTAGCCAGATTCGGCTATCTCGCGTGCGAAATTGTTTACTTACCAGAATACAATTTGTCAAACGCCAAGGGACGAGCGAAATTTTTTAGATGCCATATTTTTCATCGGATGATTACTTAACGACCATCTGAGATTGGGTTGCAACAACGGATTCCAAAGCGGCAAAATTGTTGGAATGAAAAATACCGCCAAGCAATCCCCCCAGACGACTCAGTAAGTCCAGTACTTGGCCTCCCGTTCACATAACGCCTCTCACAAAACGACCGACTCCAACAAATTCTGGATCCATCCATCATCCCACATCTTCAAATTTTTGATTTCGTCTGCAAAAATATGGATTTCGAGTCTTCATCCCAAGCGCGATTCTGGATGCTCAATGAGCTTACGCTGTCTGAATGCCGAGCAAAAGCAGCAGTGGTTCAGCCTTCGACGAAGAAGAGAGCCCGAAGCTTTGCATGTGGATACCGGGACAGAATCAACGAAAATATGGGTTGTTCATTGGAAGCAAAGTCTAGAAGGATGATGCCTTTAGACCAGGAAACTCTGGTTCATTTTCATGCTCATCAAATTCAACGATTGATTGGCCCAAATGCGATCTTTCCAGAACTTCAAAGAAGTTCGTCAGTACTGTCCACAGCCATCATGCTCTTCCGCAGATTCTACCTATCGAATTCCATTGTCGACTTTCACCCAAGAGCGATGGCAGCAGCAAGTGCTCTGCTTGCCGTCAAGGTAGATTGCGAGCCATTTTTGGAGGTAAGGCTTTCATTGACGATTCAAGAAAATTGTTGGATGCAATTTTGTGTTCTTGTTGTCTGACTATTGATTTCTATTCTTACAGATTGATGTACTTTCCCATGCAACATCCGTCATCAGCATTAAGGCTCGAAGCGCAAGAGTTTGTAGGGATGAGCTAAAGTGGGTCAGCGTTCAGGAGATCGAGCACGCTGAAATGGATCTGATGAAGGGGTTGGAGTACAGACTTAGGTGTCATCACCCATATGGTGCAATCAAGAGACTCTCGGAAGAAATGGCAGAAATTCTCCGTGACACACGTCCCCAAGAAACTGAGCGCTATGGGTACAGATCCTCATGGTCAAATTCTAGCGAACTCTACAAGGAGGAGCTGCTCGAAACTCTCTGCGACAGGGCCATTGCAGTTGCTCAATCTGCACTAGTCTACTCTGATGTCAGCTTCTTATATGCTCCTGGCAAGATTGCGTTTGCGGCTGTTGCCATTGCCTTGGAAGATTTTGATCATTATAGTCAACTTGGGCCTCGCATGACAGAATACCTTCGAATGCGATTTCCACACAAGAAGACAACAGAGCTTTCAGACTTTGGATCGGAAGTCTCTCGAATCATTGGTGCCATTTCCAGCGCACCAGGCATTGACATCAAACATTTTTCCATTCGCCCCAATAGCCGCCACAGTATGGCGATGCAAATGCATGCAATGGAACTTCGTCGAGTTTTCTCGTTGGTCGCACGTCTTCGAGAGTGCATCAAGAGAGATGAAGCTAAGCAAAAACGCCACTTTGCACCATGCACAGTAGAACCAAGTCCAAAACGTCGCCGCTTGAGCTTCTGCGTCCCGAGCGGCAATGAGGGCAAGTTTTATGCAGATCCAATAGAACCAGCACGAGTTACACCAGTTCAAACCCCGGCGTACTCGGAAGAACGAATGCTATACTACAGCACTTTTGTATAATTGATTAACCTGCAATTATCCTACTATCGATAATGCCAATACAAATACAAATACACGCTCGTGTATCCGGCCTGCGTCAAAATTTGATGTTCCGTTGCATCAGGCCAATAAAATTGTTCACATGTTTCTGACATCTTGCGAATCAACGAATTCTCGCGCTCTCGCGTACGAGTAGCTCGCTTTGACGTCACACTTTCGAGTACGTCACAAATCCATTACTACAAAAAAGATGACATCTTGGGGATGTTAGAAATGGAGATTGGACATACATATTCTACTCATACGTTTGGGGGTGCGTCCACAAACAAATCTGCCTTTAGTAGTGTTTGTCATCTGATCGAAAAGACAAATATCAATGGACGTTCCTTTCTTTCTCAATTCTCGCGTTTCCCACATCTCTCTCGTCAAAATCAGCTTCGTCTCATCCTCATAAAATTCTCTCCGACGAGATATCAATACATCCCGATATCTTACAGTAAGTTTTCACAATGCCAGGATTCAGTTACAGGCAACCACTTGCTCGAAAGAACCCTCCACGCCATGAGCCAAGCCATGATGAAGGCAATCATGAAGATGATGCAAAGCCAAAAACATTCGGCCGAGGAATCATCCAAGATTTCAAGCGCACCATTGGAACTCACTGGGTGAAGGAAATGACCAACTTCAACACCAAGACTATCGCTGTCTCTTTCTTCTTGTTCATTGCTGTGATTGCTCCCACTATCACATTCGGAGCCGTGTATGCCAAGGCTACCAACAATTACATTGGAGCTGTGGAGCTTCTTTTGGCCACTGCATGGTGTGGAATCTTCTACTCTTTGGTCTCTGGACAACCCATGGTAAGTTTCTTTTTTTCGCAGTTCTGCCGTTTACGAAATTGTGACGCTAACAGATATATTCTGTTTGACCATTACAATAGATGATCAATGGTGGTACTGGACCCGTCTTGACCTTCCAAGCCGTCTGTTACGATCTTGCCAAGCAGCTTGACGTTCCGTTCCTCACATTCAACGCATGGATTGGTATCTGGGTTTGTCTGTACCAAGTGATCGCAGCATTCTTTGACTTTAACAGACTTATCAAAAAGGCCACTCGATTCACCGATGAGACATTTGCGTTGCTCATTGTCTCTATTTTCTTGTTGGGAGCCATTGGAAATCCTTCCTCCAAGGTCGGTCTTTTCCACTACTTTGGAACTGATCACCCTCATCATGAAGATATGCTCGAAGAAGATACCACATATGACTACATGACTGTTGCTCTTCTCAGTCTAATTTTGGGTCTTGGTACTGCCTTCTTCGCCATTGGACTCCGTCAAATTCGCAGCTCTGCATTCTGCTGCAGCGACTACGCCCGAACCGTGGTCACCGATTTCGCCATCACCATCTCGGTGGTTGTCATGACTGCTTTGAGACACACTGTCTTTGAGGATGTCCAAATCGAAGAGCTCAATGTCCCAGACACTTTCGCCACTTCCTTCACATGCTGCACTGAAGATTGTCGTGACTACTGGCCCACTGACTGTCCTGATCAAGCTGAGCCCTGGGGTCGCCGACCATGGATCGTTGATTTGTTCGATCTCAACGGAAACACCGAGGTCATCTTCATCGCCGCCGCACTTGGTATTCCAGCTTTCATCTTGACTTTCTTGGATAACGGTATCACTTGGCACATTGTCAACCACCCAAGTAACAGACTTGCCCACGGAGATGCCTACAACTACGATACTGTTATCTCTGCCATCATGGTCTTGGTAAACTCCTTGATGGGCTTGCCCTGGTTGGTCGCTTCTACTGTCCCATGTATCATGCACATCACTGCCATGCAAGAGAAGGACGACAAGGGCGAAGTCAAGTACATCCAAGAATCTCGGTTGACTGGACTTCTCACCCACGGATTGGTGTTGGCCTGCATCTTTGCTCTCTCGGTCATCAAATTGATCCCTCTTCCCGTTCTATACGGTGTCTTCTTGTTCATGGGATTGGTCGCTTTGCCAGGCCAACAGTTCTACCAACGATTCATCCTTCTTTTCCAACAACCAAGCAAGATCACCAAAAACCACTACACGTCGCATGTTCCCATGAACCGCATTCACAAGTACACCATGTTCCAGCTCCTTTTCTTCGGCATCGTTTGTGTTGTCCGAGAAATCAAGTCCATCTCGATTGCTTTCCCAGTGATGGTTCTGTTGTGTATTCCAGCACGCTTGTACTTGCACCCCAGATTGTTTTCGGAGGACGAATTGATTTTGATGGATGGATCTCCAGAAGAGATTGAAAACTGGCTGCTCAAGAACGACCCCGAAGGAGAGGCTGTCGAGAAGCCAAGTAAGAGCGCACAAGACGAACACATTGCGCAAAACGGGCTCAAGCTTCCCGATGAAGAAGTCGCAAACGCGTAAAGAGTGACAAAATCTCGGTTCTTTTCCGTGATGGTGTTTTTGGCCACCACAGGCAAGACGAATTGTGGGACCATAACAGATACAAGCACAGCACTGCAATCCTTCTTTGAGAGGGATGACGATGCTCCATAGGACTATAGAACATAATTCAAATTGTTGTTATATTATTTTTAAGATTTCCAATTGCAAACTGATTTCTTCTGCTTCTAGAGTTGAACTTGTTGCGATACAGCTCCAAATAACTGCATTTATCGTTTCTAAAGCTAGTTTCCTTAGGCTATCCGGCTGGGACAGCATGGAAATGCGATAGTTGATCCTCCAACAAAAGTAGTACTACCGGTAGCTAGTACCTGTCTCTTCATCTTTTGACATTGGTGTCCTTCAAAATTGCGGAAGGAAATCCTTATTTCATGCTCTCTGCGAAGCGTCAACGCTCGGCTAAATTTGTCTTGACTATACTTCTCGCGGAGTAATATCTCGAAATAATAAAGGAGTTTCGATTTGTTCGACCTTATGTGGCAGATCTGAAGGCAAAAATTACAACGAAAAAATGAAATCAGGTTGCTCTACAAGTACCCTAAGTTTACCGACTCCTGTTCAATAAAGCAAATTGGAATCTACTGCCCGTCTTCGATTTCGGGTCACAAATGGACTAGAAAAAGAAGTTACCATCACCCACGTATTACAACTTGAGAGCTTCCCGCTCTAACGAAAATGGCTTTAGATCCACTGGTCCGTCTTCGTTGTGGAGCAATGATGACATGCAATCCCCGAGTAAGGGACCAAATTTGAACCCACGACCGCTGCCGCCAGCAAAAATGGCAACATTGGGAGCAATCTTATCCATGATGAAGTAGGAATCTTCAGTCATGGTGTAAGGACTAGTGTACGCGTTGATTCTTTTTCCAACTTGTGGAAGATGCTCATTGACCCAGGCATCCTGAAAGGTCACGAGATCAATGTATGTTAGCTGTTCACTCTAGAAAAGCAAATGCTTCGACGCTATTGGAATTTGTAGGCTTCAAGACTTACCATCAAGCTCAAGACATCTTCGGATCCCTCATAGTTGAAATCGTCCATACTGTTCAGAGCTTCAAATGTTGGAAAATCAACGCCGACTTTAACGTAGGACTTTCCATCCTTAGACTCCAAGCTTTCAGTTGCGCTGGAAGGGAAAATGTAATACAAGCCGCCGTCAATACCATTTTCTTTTTTGAAATGGAAAGCTTGAGGGATACTCGCTCCGATCTCGGTATCGACCTCGTAATGAGCCCATTGAACCATCCAGATATCAAGTTTAATTCTTGGCAGACTTGCCATTTGCAGGACATCATTAGTCCATGGTCCACAAGCCAAAACAGCATTCTTTGCCTGAATGGTAGTGCCGTCTTGCTTGACAGCCTTGACTGTGTACTCACCATCAACTGCAGAATCGCTCACATCAAGAGATACAATCTTTGAGTTGATGTGAACGTCACAAGTGTCCCCAGCTGCCTTGACCATGGCGTGGCAAGCTAAACGAAAAGATGAAAAAGCCAGATCAAGTTGTGAGTGGCGATTCTGAAACAATTTGGGACGAAATAATCTACCACATACCTTTGGAGGCTCGAATATGGCCTGCAGTATCTTCGCACACTCCACTATAATCCTTGCCTTTGCATCCAGAAAGCGCTGGGTATTTCTCGGCGATCGCATCGCCAGTGGCGTAGAACTGGTGTGGAAGATTCAGGTTTTCCATCACTTGCTTTGCTCCCAAGACCGATCCTTCTACTGTTTCACCAGTATCTTCTCCGTAGAACAGAAGGCCGTTTTCTTGAAGAAGCTTCTCCCCGCTTTCTTTTTCTACATCATCCCATCGCTCAAGGGCCTGCGACTGCATTCTGCTAAAGAATTCAGACGAGTACATCTTTCGGTACATGCGACTGTCACCGTTGCTGCTGGCATCAGCAGGTGCGACAGATTTTCCCTTCTCAACAAGAACCGTTTTGATACCACGTTGCCCCAATGAAAAGGCAGTAGCTGTGCCTGCAACACCTCCGCCGACAATCAAAGTATCCGTCTTCATAGTGTTCTCCTTGATCCATTCCGGGAAATCTTTTCCCACTGGATCACCTGATCTATTTGGTACAACATCTCCAATAACGGCTTGAACACTTTTTGCTGTCTTGTCAGCTTTGTTCACAAGATCGCTTGCCTTCGCTTTGCTCTGGTCACGAATCCAACCGTACATTAGTTCCGGTTGAACATTTTGGTACAGGTTGATGTCATACCACTTTGTCGACAAGGGTTTAGAAGCAATTTTGGAACCGGCGAAAAATGATTGTGAATACGTACCTCAACACTGTCGGCGAGGATGGCACCAGCACTGGAAATGCTTTCGGGAACGTGCATTACTCCTCTTGCATCGAAAATCAAACGAGCCTCAACGCTGGAAAATGGAGAGTTGGCTGCACCAACGCAGTATTTCAAACCGTCGGGGAAATTGATGGCGACATTTTCGGTAATTGCAAGAGAATTTGCACATGGTACCAAGAAATCACAGGGAGTGTTTGTCCAGTCTTCAATTGAAGTACATCCAGGTATCTTTGTAGCTTCCATCAATAAATCACATGTTTGCACGCACTTTGCACCACGTGCCACGAGCTCTTTCGCGACTGTGCTGCCGACCTTGCCACATCCTTGGACAGTGAACGTGAGTTCGCTGAAGTCAGTATCGTCCATGCAATCTAGCACCCCCAATATTGATCCAATGACGGAGGATGCTGTGGCTACATTAGTGTCGACTCTAGAGTTTCTCCCTGCCAAGACGAATTTATCATCTGTAGCTTCAACAAGATAGTCCATGTCTTCGTCGGAAGTATTCAAGTCACACCCCGTGTACATTTGTCCTTCCAGAGCCTTGAGAGCGCTAGCGGCGTCCTTCATCAAAGCCTCTCGATCAATGGTTTCTAGATTGGCATGGTCAGTGTCGACAACAACCTTGGCCCCAGAAAATCCAGTCCGGAACATGTCGTGCTTTCTTGTCATTCCCATTGCAAGACGGACAGCATCGTCGATGGCATCTTGGGTTGATTTGTAGTTTAGAAGACGAATGCCGCCGTTTCCTGGTCGTTCTTTGTAGTTGAAAGAATCCGAATCGATGGCGATGTAGAGCTTCACGCCGTCCTGTCGGACTGGTGCTTCCAACACAGTTGCTCCACGTTTGTTTGGAGTTTCGACGACATTGAACAACTCTCCAAAGCTCGGAGTACCTATTGCGTTCCCCCGCTGTGGAACACTGAAAGATACCAATGACAGTGCACCTGAAAGCAGAAGAGATGAAATCAAAATCCTGATGAACATCGCTGCAATTGACGACACCGATTTCAAAGTCGGCAATATGACCGAATCTGAAACATCAGCAGGATAGAAAAATCGGATCGATTACACGTCAGTTCTTGTAGGAGCGAGGTGCCTTCTGAGGTCCATATTTCAGTAAGATTCGTTCTGGAATGTCGATTCGAGCGAACACCCTGTAGACACGGTATATTCAGTACCCGGTAGCATACTCTGTGAGCTGTGAGCCATCAGTTTCGATGATTTCCTCCTGTGAGTCAGAAAATGTGGATGCCAGTTCTTCACATCAAAAAGGCCTTGATAATTAATTAAATAGCTTTTCTAAATATGTAGAACCAATTGTTCCCCGGCAAAAACAAACTTCTTATATTTCGTTTTTCGTGGTTGTAAAAAATGATGATGATTCAGCAGCTGAATCCATTTTATATATAATACAACACCGCGTTGAAAATGAAGCTATCAACGAAATCGCTCGTCCTGCTTACACCACGAAGAACTTCTTTCGCTCTCGTATCTCTTGCAAGTAAAGCTGGCACCGGGGTCCACAAACCTGTTGGAAAAGACGGAGAAGGAGAATACACAGCGGCTACGAAGGGATGCTTCGATGTCATTGACACCGCGACACCTGCAATCCTCGGAGAAATATTCAAACAAGACGCAATCTCCTCGCCAAGAGCTTATCATATTGCCGATTATGGAACTGCTGATGCCGGGACGTCTTTGGGGCTGCTTTCTCGAATGGTAGAGTCTGTAAGAAAGCACAACAACAACGATGAACAAGAGGTGGTCGTTCACTACGAAGATCAACTTACCAACGAATGGCAGGTAAATAATTGCTGTTTCAATATTTTGCTATCATACGCATGAATCTCACTATTCACTGCACCTCTCAAAAGAGCGTTTTTCGCCATGCACTGGGACTAAAACATGTGAAAGACGCGTACGGAAATCACATAGAGACCCCTATTGCTCTGGGAAATGTGTATGCCGAGGCTTCTGGGGTTGGGTTTCATAATCAATGCTATGCTTCTAACTCTATTGATTTCGCAATCTCTTTTACTGCGATGCATTGGTTGAGTTCCTGTGACGTCAGTTCTCTGAGCGGTACTCCTTTCATGCACGCTGCCAGATGTCCTGAGGCCCCACAGTCGGAAAAGGTGCAAGCCGCAGATGATTGGAAAGCAATTCTGAAGGCGCGGTCGAAGGAACTTGTGAAGGGTGGCCGATTTGTCTGTGTCAATTTTTGCGTATCCAAAGAAGGATACTTTTTGGGACAAACTGGCAAAGGAAAGAGTATGTGGGACTCGTTCGAAACTGCTTGGAACCAACTTCACGAAGAGGGTCTTATCGATGACAAGGAGAAGGACGCAATCTCCTTCCCAAGCTACTACAGAACGATGGATGAATTTTTGCAAGGGATTGGAGAAGTTGGGGGGTTCAAGGTCGTATCGGCCGAGGAGAAGATTGTCCCATGTCCCTACAGAGAACTGTATACCTCTGGAAAGACAAGTTTCTCTGAACGAGAATATGCCGAGTGGTTCGTCCCTACTACACGAACATGGTCACATTCCACTTTCCAATCGGCATTGAACCAAGAACGAAATGACAAGGAAGCCATAATGGGAAAATTTTGGGATAATTATATCAGCCTCGTAGCCAAGAATCCAACTGAGCATGGAATGGATTACGTACATGCATACATTGTCTTGGAAAAAGTCTAAAGAATGTCTAGCAGGTGGTTGAGATATGTAGGAGATACAAACACGCTGTGTAGTTTGGGTATTTTTACTACGAATTATTTTAAAAATAGCAGGTATTTTTTAAAAAACTTCAATATCCGTTATTGGGGTTGGAAAGAGTTGGATTGAATATTTTGAAGTTCCCCTTATTGAGGCAGTGGGAATCCCCGGATTTCTCCCCTAGTTGGGAGATTATCCCACAGGCAGGCAGCTCAATTTTTCCCACAACCCAATTTTTCCCACAACTCAATTTTGCTTCCCACGGGAATTCCCTCAACAGTTGTGGGAAAATGTCATTTCTACACACAAAACCACGTAGGATATGTACTGAGACAAATTTGAAGTTTCCCACAACTCTAATTGTACAGGAGTTGTGGGAAGTTTACTTCCCACAACTCTAATTATTTTTTCGGGAATTATGGGCAAACTGTCCGTTCTCCGGAAAACTGTCCGTTCTACGCACAAAACAACGTTTGATATGGACTGACTAAAATTATGCAACTACATATGATGTTTCCCAAAAACTCTAATTGTTTTCGTGATATTTCATGATACATTTATGGCAAAAATAACGGACAGTTAAGCAACGGAAATTCTAGATCGGCAAGACGGGAGACGTATGGGCGTTTCTAGCTCTTCCTTAGTCTCAATTTCCGTCGTGTCGATTACGGCGCGTCGCTTCAGTGAAGTACACGGTTGGCGGACGGAGCGAAGAGTGTCGACGAAGAGGACGGAAGATTTGGAGAAGACATTGTTCGCAATGGGAGCTTGTGGGATGATGGAGGCGATAGAAGGAGTTTTAGCTGCTCGGTCAAGACCGTCAGCTTTTTGCTTTTGCTTCGTCTACATCCCACCGCTTTTATCAACATCCTCCGTCGAGGTCCGTCGAGGAAAAATATCAAATCTTCCGTCGAGGTCCTCCGTGGTCGAGGTTAACAAAATCCTCCGTCGAGGTCCTCCGTGGTAGCATACGTGCGCGATCTCTCCAGACAAAGACTACATCATGCGATTCAAGCCCAGGAGTGGAGGCGGCGCCGGGTAATCTTCGATTACCACAACTAGTTGTGGGAATTTCCCACAACTATTTTTTCCGATTCCTACAACTACTTTAGCAGTACAGTTGTGGGAATTTTCGGCAAAAAACTGTTCCCACAACTACTGTAGTTGTGGGAAATCGCGTTAAATATCGTGGGGATGAAATGAAAAGGGGGAATTCCCACTGCCTCATTATTGTCGTCAAAAAACATCTCCGAGCCGTCCATACTTCGTACGTTTTCCCGATGTTTTGAAAAGTTGCTTCATCAACTCGCAGATTCAAAACTCGCCATGAAGATCGCTGTTCTCGCTACACTCCTTGCTGGTGCCTCCGCCTTCGCCCCAGCTTCCTTCAATGGTAGGTGTTATTTTGGTTTCCACGTATATAATCAATAATCATCATCAGCTTGGAATCATTTTGATGAGCGGGATGCAGTTGCAGTTTCAGTAGTCCCTTTGCATTCGGCTTTCTCACTTTACGCGCTTTCTCTTATATCATTAGGACGCTCGGCTACTGTAATCCGGGATGAAGCTGCTGCTGAAGCTGAAGAGGCTGCTGAAGAGGAACCAGCTGGGCTCACTTACGTTGCCACTACCGCGCTTCCATTCCTTGAATACCCACCAAACCTTGCTGGATACGTTGGTGATGTTGGCTTCCTCCAAGGTCGGTCTTTTCCACTACCTTGGAACTGATCATCCTCATCATGAAGATATGCTCGAAGGAGATACCACATACGACTACATGACTGTTGCTCTTCTCAGTCTAATTTTGGGTCTTGGTACTGCCTTCTTCGCCATTGGACTCCGTCAAATTTTCACCGATTTCGCCATCACCATCTCGGTGGTTGTCATGACTGCTTTGAG
>CAKOGP040001758.1:538110-614466 GCA_933822405.4 Cylindrotheca closterium | reverse complement strand
TTCCGCCTTGCCCAGCCAATTGTTGGAACAAGAGCCTTATTTGTTGGAAAAATTGGATGCCTACTACAATGCCCAGGCTTATAAATGTACCAAATCGTTGGCGTACTTACAGCCAAAGAGTACTACCACCAAACAACAAGCAGAAACAAGCAATAGTGCCGTGGTGGAAGACACCACCACGGAGGTACTGATGGACGACGATGACAACCATTTCGAGAATCTCGAACAAGAAGACGAAGAGTTGATCTCATTCTTGAAAAGTTCGTTGGAAGATGCTGGATTCAAGCCCCTCTCGCAACGTGATTTGGATCTCTGCGATGCCCTCAACGTTGGATATTTGCTCCGATTGTCCATTGTGGCCGACTTGGAACAATTGGATCCAGGAATTGCCAAGGAATTCTATCCAGAACTATACAATAATGATGATGAAGGCGACGAGGGAAAACTTTTACCAAATATGGAGTCTGAAATTTTGTTTGGTGGCCGTTGTCTCGTCTTTTGGCGGGGGTACTCGCAAGAGGTTACGACTGGTCGTCTCATTCTTCCCAAACTAGACTATTTGCAAACCAGTTTGGTCAGGAGATCCGCTGCCTGGGTCAAAAGAAGGCTCGACTTTGTGGAACAAAAATGGCTCCATAAGGCCAATCAACAATCCAAAAAAATCAAAAGCAAGATTGAAGACTGGAAAGACAGCGTCATTCCCAAAGAGTTGAGAACGGAACAAAATGACGAAACAACAGAATCGGAAATCAAATCCTTGTCGTCATCGAGCAAAGGAGGAGTCCTTGATTTGGGTCGTTATGGAGGATCTGGACTGCGCTTTGTGGGATCTCCGGATCCAGATGATGCCTTGGATCCATTCATGGTGTGTGAAATCCAAGACTTTGACGACGACACAACGCCACCTGCTGCTGCAACCAATGGAACTGCACAAAACGGCATGAATGCAGCAGCAGCAGCTACAACGACAGTGATTGATGCCGATGTGGAACATGATTTGTATGAAAAGCTGAACCACCAAGGCTATCTTTGCGAGTACGACAAGCAAGTGGAGGGTTCTTTGGCGCCACGAATAGGAGGAGGAGGGGGAGGAGGCTCGCCTCACAATGCTGCTGCTTACACACCGCGTGTCCAACTGCTCGAAAGAGTGAGTATCAGCAACTTGGTCAACATTTTCACAAAATATGGCCGGCGAACGTTGATTTCTACCATATTTGGAAAGTCGGAACTTGTGGAGCCAACCTTTGAAGAGGTAAGTTTTGATATTTTCTCTAGTCCTGAAGTCCAAGAGTCATGCCATTCATTGCTAACGCACAACCACTACTACTCGTGAATGATCAGGTTGTCGTTGTCTGGAAACCATTGCCAAAAGAGACGAAACGATTCTACCCTCCAAAGTTTGTGAGCGATCTGGCGGATATCTTTGACATTGAAGGCTTTGAACAACCTCCGAAACGGAAAAATCAATCCTTCACCAGCAGTCTGAAAATACGAAACTTTCAAGGAGTACCAATGTCTAACATTCAAGGTGTATTTCCAAAAACAAAGCTGGTGTTTCGTCCGGCCGATGCCCTCCTGTTTGATACTATTAGTATTGCAACTTTTGCCCTTGTTCTTGGATCCATCCGTTTGGACAGTCCGCGACTAGATCTATTGGCCCTCATCTCTGTGGGATTGTGGATCTTTCGAACGGTGATTCGGTACTCGAACAAGTTGGCACGGTACGATTTGTTGGTCAAGAACTTTCTAACCTCCAAAATATCGCATCGGAACGAAGGAGCATTGAAATACCTCATGTCGGAGGCTGGTTTGCAACGTGCAATTCGATCTTCCTTGGTGCTATCGTGGCTGGAGGATAGATTCAATGGCACAGAAACACAGACACAGAGTGATGACTCGGATCTTTTGAGCTGTTGTATCGACGAAATCAACCAAGCACTGAATATTGAAGCGGAGGTTGAAATTGACGTGGACCGGGCATTGAATGATCTGAAAGATTTAGATTTGGTTCGGTTTTCCATCGAGACTGGATGCATATCAGAAGTCACCAACAGCACCGAAAGTGCCATTCGCGTAGAGCAAGCTTGGTCCCAACTCCTACTCGATCGCAATGCAGGAATGCCACAACGGAAGAAGAAGAAGCAAGACAAGGAATCGGAGGAAGGACAGAGTGACATTGCCAATATTATTGCCGCAAACCTACTGACGAGTCTCGAAGAAAATCGGGGTCCGATCCAAAAGGCCATCAAGGCAGCACGAAAGCAGGGTTACTCCAAAATGAAAGAAGTAATCGAAGATGACGACAATCGAAAGCGATTTGAATCTGCTCTCCAGAAAGCAAAGATGAAAGGATACAGGGGCTACACCAAAGTGAAGGATCTGATCAAGGACAAACGAAGTATGGACCTTGTCGAAGACGCTCTCCTCAATCTCCAACAGATAGGCACCGATGAAGATTCGGATTCCAACGGTGGTGAAGCATGAATCTAGCCGAGTATATTACAGTGCCTAGCTAGAAACATAAAGCAGTACACAAAGTAACGAAATAGTTTCCCACTAGTTATGATTCAAAGCAACTATGCGGGAATGTTGGAAGCCAGTCACCTCTTTTCAGGTGTCACAGACTTTACGACGAGTTCTTGTGCTGCTATGAGCGAAACGGGTCGAGGGGCCATCTTGATCAAGGCAACTGTATCACCCCACATTATATTGGTAATTGGTCGACGAATATCCACACCAGCAGCCTCACGAATAATATCTCCCACTTCAATAGCCCCTTGACGGGCAATGGGTGATCCAGGAACATCTGGCGAAACATCAATGACTCGCACAAATCCGTCGGGTCCACGGTTTAGCTTAATTCCCAATGCTTCCGATAAAAAGACAATCTCGCGTTCGGGTCCAAACCTAATGGGTTCCGCAGATTGTGGTGATTGTTGTGGCCAATCCTTTGGCATGGCACGTACATTTGGAGTTCGATTCAAGGCCTGCAGAGAAACGTTAGAACATATATACTTACTAGTAAAACCATCATTCAATGTGGACCAATGGCCTTGACTTACCTCTTCGCGTGGAACAAATCGTGGTGGCTTCAATTTTGGGATAGGTTTTGCTGAATACGACTTTCCGGCGACTTCTTCTGACCATTCACCCTCTTCCCTTGCTTGTCTCAGAGCTTGTTGCGCCTTTTGTAGGTAAGCACGATCAAACATACTCAAGGATTCTCCTTGTGGCAACATGTCTTGACATTCTCCAAAGGCGTCAATGGAACCAGCAAAATCTTTCATGTAAAATAGAGACTTTGCCAAAGTGGAATAGGCTTCCGGCGATTGTTTGATTCTCAGGGCCAGAACAGCATCCATCTTGGCACTTTCGTGCCTTCGACTTCCATTCAACGCATGAGCGCGGCCCAAATGCAAGTCAGGAGACAGGTTAAAATCATCCGGAACCAAAAACAAGGCAGCCGTGTATTCTTCAATGGCGTATTTGTAATTCTTGTTTGCCAGATACTTGTTGGCCCGTTCTTGAATGCGAAGAGCCTCGTCGAAATCTGGATCTTCGCCCCCTTCTGCTATCGCCATTGCCATGATATTTCCATTAGCTCTCATCCCCAATCCTTGAATCATGGCAGTGGACGCATTGGGATCGGAGGCAATACTCGGAGCCACGGTGGGTTGGACACTGGTATCTTCCGTCAAAACAGAAACCTCATCACCGCGTTTCGATCGAAGTGCCTTATCTTGTTGTTTCTTCAATTTCAATCTTGCCTTTTCCAGATAGGTAGTAGTGATTGGGTTGTCTGGTTCATATGTAATAGCGTCCTGATAGGCACTAACAGCTCCTTCATAGTCCTTCAAGAAATACAACGATTGACCCAAACGAGCATGCGCTTTTCCAAAGGTAGGGGCTAGTGCAATAGCACGTCTGGCATCAGTTGCTGCAGCAGAATATCTCTTCAAGGAAAGCAAAGCAGCAGATCTATTGGACAAAAACACGTGCGATGATGGACCCACAGGGGACAATTGAAGAGCCGCGGAATAGGCATTGTATGCTTTGTTATATTCCTACAAGAGAAAAAGAAGCAATAAGATGAGCGTTTGAGCTCAAAAGGCAGATTCACTTCAAAGCATATCTCAATATGAAAGATCTTGCAACCATAGTTTCCATTCGGAACCAAAAAAACGTTTCGTACCTGAGCTGCCATGTGTTTGTTTCCCAATCCTTTCATTCGTTCCGCTTCGTTGTGAAGATCTTCTAGTTGCGCCAGATCCATCAAAGCTTCATCTCCATCAGTGTGTTCAGGTCCTCTTGGTCCTGGAGAAGGAGTGGAAGTCGCTGGAGCAGGTTGCAGCGGGGATCTCATAGGAGCTGACGAAGCAGCGGCTGGGGGTTGTGATTCCAGGACGGGTTCCATGGGAACGGCACCAAGACCGCCGTTGTAAGCGGCATGCCGGTAATCAAAATCTTTTCCCATCATTGGCGACGACATTGTGTGAAAGCTAGCAGTGAATCTAATATCAGTAGCTCTCTCTTGACGTATTGTAGTATCGCGTTCGGTTGCTGTGACCAAGCGCCTTGTCTTTCGCCTATTATCGTGTTGCTTTGATGATGATGATTCAAAGAATTCCAGTCGTAGGAAACCAGACACTCTTCAGGGGTCGGTGGTTGTGGGTCTTCACAACGGCTCTAGTCTCCGAGTTGAGTCAGTTTTGCGATCTTTGAAGAGTGGCTGGTGCTCGAACGGTTTCAACGGTTCGAAATTGAATGTTTATCTACGTCACGAGGATTGGATCCAGGACTGCAGGCTCCATGTGCGCACTGATCAATCGAAGTAGTCGATTCCAGAATATCCATCCATTCAATTTTTGAATGCCGGCAATGAACATATGAAAGAGTGGAGGGAGGACACAAACTCATTACAGTACCGTACACGAGACCTGATTACATCCACGCACCAGCCGATGTAAATCACTGCAGTCATGGCCTTTCGAGAACCAATCCACATTCTGGGAGCCGGATCGATCGGAGTTTGCTGGGCAGCCTTGATCCGATCATCTCGTCCAACCTATCCTGTCACGTTGCTGGCACGAAACAACAACGACAACAACAATGCTACCACCAATGAAAAAAAGAGCAACCAGAATTCAGGTACAAGAGATATATCTCTAAAGCGTCTGCATCCCAAACCTAGTGTTGAAACGCTACAGGTGCCACAGCATGTAATTGGATCGAAGAATCATCACAAGGAGGACCTTTTAGAACACAACGGGATCCATAACTTGTTGGTGACGACAAAATCATATCAAGCCAAAGAAGCTGTGGAAAGTGTCTTGACATATCTGGAAAAGGAAACATCTAAAATCATTATCATGTGCAATGGAGCGCTCTCCGTAAAAGAGGACTTGGCAAAGTTTGAGATTCCACTGGTATTGGCCACCACGACTCATGGGGCGTATATGGAAAACAACAAACAGGACGTTGTCCATGCAGGAGTAGGCAAGACCTATATTGAAAACAGCATGCCACAACTTGCAGAGCTATGGGATTCCGTCGGAATGCGTTGCGAATCGTTACCAACACACGAAATGAATGTGACGCTATGGCAAAAGCTGGCTGCCAATTGTGTCATTAACCCTCTCACTGCAATCTTTCGATGCAACAATGGCGAATTGCTTTTGGAGCCTTCTTTTCCGCAACTGTTGCATGAAATTGTGGATGAGCTTGTAACCGTTGCCAACCTCGATTCTGATTCGACTGCCGGCGGAGAGCCAATCACAAAAGAAGCATTGGTTGCTTTTGTGTATGAGGTGATCAGAGATACGGAACACAATCGATCTTCAATGTATCAGGATATTGTATTGAAGCAGCAAAAGTCAGAAATCGATCATTTGAATGGATTTGTTGTGAAGAAGGGACGGGCGGCAGGAGTGGAATGTTTGACCAACGAAGACATTGTCGGCCGAATCAAAGATCTAGAAACTCGAAACAAGAATGGACATTGAAACGTAGGACAAGGGCATATTGAGCGTTTCTGAAAAAATGCGACCATGAAACAATTCAACATAAACATGACCAAGAGCAGCTAGGAACAAACAGCATGGAACAGTGCACTGAACAATCGATCACAACATAACCCCAAACCAAGATATGCTTGAAGCATACTGTACTGATCCCTGTGTACCAAGGAGAAATGCCTACTACAGCGTTGGCCAAAAGTTACATGGCTCAAAATCACGAGGAGGTCAATAATTGGTACCGGTACCAGGTTCCACCCCGGTTGTATACCACCAAGAATACCGGTAGGATTCTCGAAAAGGGGACAAAGAACTTCGAGCTGTACCGCTAATAGAAGGCATTCATAAACGAGCTACCGCTACTTAAATTCTTAAATAATCTAATTACTTCAGCCAACACCGGGTACTGTAGTGACCAGCTGAAACGTATATCGTCTGATATACGGTAACGTCTGTACGTCCCATCACCATATAAACATAGCTTCTCGTGGATAGAAGCACAGGATATCGTTTGATGCTTCATGGCACAATTTTTTAAATATCATGGCATATTTCACTCCAAGAACACATCAAGGACACGCAAAGAGAGAAAAGAGGGAACGCCCCAGCCAGCTGGGGGGCATGCATTCTCTGGAGGAAACACGATGTGTCAGCTACTGTGAATCGTGGTGATTGGACCATGGGGCATATCTTCGACGCCCAGCACTGCCTAGTACTAGGCTAGCTAGTACTACTCTATAGTAGTAGTACTTCAAGAAGAAGTGTTACCTTCCCAAAAGAGGTGATCAGTCTTGCAAGGGGGTCTACATCGTGCATCCTCTAACTCTTGCCCCGACAATGAGACGAAATTGAAAATACTCCAACCATTTTGGTCAAGGAGGAGATGAAGTAACAATTCCCTGTCATATCTTGGGGGGAAGACCTTAAAAAGTTTAGTAGAAATGATTGTTATATTTTTCTATACTTCGTTGTTTGGATGTGAGGTACTAGTGCATGTGCCCTTCTCAATTAATTGACACGTAGTATTCCAATAGATACCAAAATGGCCGCCGACCCGATACTTAGGAGAGAATATGTCTGGTTGATTCTAGGGGAAGAAGTGCCAAGAAAAAAAACATACAAATAAACGATTCACAGTCAACTAATATCTTATATTATACTGGGGTGTTATATTATACTATGGAGACCTTCGGCTATGAAGTCATGCGTTCTAGGAGCGAAACTTGAACAACGGTATCGCCACTCCACCACATCCCTGCTTTTCGTCGTGACAGAAGCCGCCACTAGTGTTCTGGGCTCAATCCAATTTTGGATTTAAACCAGAAGTTTTTTGTATCTCTGCTGGACCCAATGGTTCGCTGCAAAAGGCAAGGTTGCAAACAGACTGTCATCGGTTTGACAACGATATCGGCCATCTGGCAGTGATCTTCTCAGCAGAGAACACAGACATCCAAGCAAAACAACGACCGGTATCAAATCAAAGCATCGATAGCCTCATGGACCAGCCATCACAGAACAGTGTTGATTGTTGAGTCACGGGATGAAGAAGTGTTGTCGAAACTGGAGATGAAGAAGGAATGCCATACAGCATGTTCTTCACAAAAGAGAGCCAAAATAATGCTCCTGACGGTCCTTTGTCTTCATCATGGCCATGATAATATCAACAAGAACTCAACAGACGCCAACACAAAGAGGATCAAGTAGCAAGTTATCGTGTCCCCAATAATGTGGTGGAAATCAAAGCCCATTTCCGTCCACGGCTGATTGATATGTTTGGCAACAAAACAAGAGGATTTCAACCTTGCACAACGCCAGCAAAAGTGGGCAAATGTGCATGTGCTGGATGCGAAGCCGAGTCTTGTGCAAAAGAAGGACCTGGAGCGCACCGTTGCAAGTTTTGTTGCAAGTTTTGTGGTATCCCCGTCCATGCAGCGTGTTCCGTTGATAGATGATGGGTTGACAAAAGCGATGCCACCAACCCTTGCCTGGTACAGGTTTTGCAGTGAGCCATTATTGAGAAAATCCACAGCGAGGCCAGAGGTATTACATTTACATAAATATCTTGGTTTCTCGTGTCTCGTTTCGTTTCATTTGTTCGTTCCATCGATATTGATGTTTGATGTTTTCGTACATATTTGAATATATACCGTGCGGTATCTGAAACCAGACCAGTATTCTGGTCTACGTTCAAATTAGTACGATTTCTACGTAACAAAATGAGTCCCAACTTGAATTCGCATCGTGTATTCGTAACCCGGAGTGCCGATATACTTTTCCGCAATACCATGCGGGAACTAAAATTTCACTAGTAATCGTATGGTAGATGATTTCCAGGTATTGCGGAAAAGTATGATTTTGATATACGTTTCGTGCGGAAATGCGCGGTAATGATATATCCTTCAGTAAGTCTGGAAAGGTCATAACATATATAAATCCCGACTTGAATACATTTTCCTTATTTATTGCTCTCCCCCATTGCGCTTGCGTTAGAAGAAACGGTATTATGATATTATAGGGCCGGTCTCGGACAATCTGAGACAGGAGCATCGCCTTCAAGAACGAGTTTGTCGATTACGGTTTGTGGGTTGACGAACATGAACTGCCCAATAATGGCAATCTGGTATTTCTCTTTGTACTCCTATTTTACACACTCCCACGCAACTTTGGACAGATGATACGGCAAAATACGCCTTCAGCCTATTACAGCTTATTCCTATGGTGCATTCTCGGTCTGGATTCTAGAGTTTGCTCATCGGATGAAGTGCCGTGTCCACTATCGATTCTGATTCCGTTTCATGATGAGTAAGTGCAATTTTTAGATGAATCTACCTCCTATGGACTTGCAATGGTGCTCTATTTTTCACACTTATGCCTTGTATTCTTCTCTACAGTCGAGTTATAGACAGCAGTACAATCATTTCTATAGACGACAATCGTCGTGATGGCTTGGGGCTACTCGCATCGGCACTTCTTGCAATAAACGACTTCAACAGTCGAGAATCAATATTGGCACCTGACGCTCTGAAAGGGATCCAAGATTCCTGTGCAATATATTTCCCTCCTCCAATAATCACAGGTAAGAAGGACTGGTGTTTGTCTCAAGCAGGCGGCACCCTGAGGCTTTGTGGTATTTACTGATGGATGTCACTCTTTCTTCCATTGATAGACAGCAGGCAGTCGGCAACAGCCGTCAAATCCGCAGAATCCTCTTGGATTCCAGCAGAGAATAGCACATGCTCATATGTTATTGGTCCATATAATAACTTGGTAGCGGAAGTAGTGGGTCAAACAGTAAAGGCAAACGGGACGATAGCGATATCGTATGGGGCAAATGCCGACGAACTGGCGGATGATTCTTCGACGTATCCAAACCTGGCACTGGGCAACATCAAGTGGGAAGATTATGTCCGTTCACTACTTCAGTATGTTAGATGGAGTGGCTGGAGTGACGTTGGAGTATTGTTAACACCTGAAGACAACCTTGACTTCAACAATACCGATTTTGTTCCAATGTGGACGAATGCCAGCGAGGAGATTGGGGTCGAAATTGAATCACTTTCGCGGATTGCGTATAGATCAAAAAGCGTCTTGGAAGAGCGGCTGCAAAATCTCAGAGACACAAGGGGTGTAAGGACAATTCTGGTAACGCTTCATCGCGACGACGAGCTTGAAGTATTGGCGGAGGTGGCTGACGAACTGGGCATGTTGACCGAGGAGTACACATGGATCATGACCGAGCATTTCCTTTCCTCGCGATATGTTGAGAGTTATCATGTGTCGACTTCATCACCGATTGTGAAGCTTTTCCAACGGACTGAGATTTTCGAAATGCTGGATGGATTCTCGCCGTTTGTGGTGAACAACGAAGTCAATGCCTCGGAGCTGCTCCGAACAGATTTGCTATCGCAGGGCGCCATGCTTCTGGAAAGCATGCAATCCATTATGAACGAAACAGGGGCATTTGATGGGCTTGTTGTGGATCAGACGGTTTTGGAGGAAGCTTTTTTCTTGAATGCGCCTGCGAATGGAGCATCATTGTTGTACGACACAATTTTGGCCGCTGGATTATCAGCCTGTAGTGGCGAAGTCGATATGGAGAGTTTATTGGAGACTGAGTTCGACGGGGTATCTGGCAAGTTTGCGTTCCGGACGGATTCCCGCAGCTTGTCGGCCTCTGAAACCCAATTTGGAGTCTTTTCAATCTCCGTGACAACAGACTCAAGTTCGGGCAGACGAAACAGGCGAAACTCAGCTATGGCCACATTCAAAACGAAACTGATACATCGAATGGTTGGCGGGCTTGTGGACTTGAAACCTGCTGTTGGCGATTTTCATACTTTGTCATTTGGGGCCCGCTTGTATGGACTCATTTTAGGAGGTTTGGCAATACTATGTTCAGTCATATGCGGCATATTTGTATACAAGTTCAGAAACGATCGAATTGTTAAAATTGGACAGCCAGAATTTCTCGGATTGGTCTGTGCTGGGGCCTTCTTGGTGGCAATTCCAGTTGTCTTGCGGCCGTTTGACGAGGGTAGTGGGTTGAGTTCTCTTTCTTTGAGTGTCTCGTGCACAAGTCAAATGTGGCTAAAATACTTGGGAATTCTGATCGTCAATATGGCTCTTTTTTCAAAGGTACGAATTCCACGCTCGAATGTTGGAGTGCCAAAACATCACTAAACCCTTTCCTTTAGTTGTATCGAGTTGAGAAAGTGACCCAAATGAGAAGGCGTCAGCGAATACAAGTAAAAGATGTCATCAAACCATTCTGTGGCCTATTTGGAACTGCGTTTGTACTTCTCATCGTATGGACTGCAGTAGACGCGCCAGTTTGGAAGACAGAATCTGGAATTGGATTTTGTGACGAGGCTCTCTATTTCGGAGTTGCAATGGATATCCTTATGATTATTGCAATTTCACTTACGTTATGGTGGGCTGAAAAGACAAGCAACTTGCCAGAGGACATATCTGATTCCATGCGGGTGTACTTTACCCTCGTGGCGCAATTCATTATACTTATGAGTAAGTTTATTTTCTGCACTCGTTGATGATTGGATGCACTTTCCTGACCAGCCGATTCCGCAGTGGACATTCTTCTCTCTGTTTTTACGCGTGCGGTTGAAGACAACAACTTTGCCTACGTTGTCGAAGCAACTTTTTCTGGGGCTTTATCCTTCACATGCGTCGTCTATTTGATTGGGCCAAAGATGTACTGGGTTCATCACAAGGAAAAGACGGGAGAACTACCTCCCAGCTTGCAACGTGGTACGGTCACTGTAACTGGTATTGCAGTGCCCACTGGAACGGCGGGAGGCATTACCGGAGCCAGTCGCTACAAGTCGAACCGTGCCTCCTCTCGTGCTTTGAGGGCAAGCAATCATAGCCATCATTTGAGATCTTCTGCTTCGGTACACTTCCCATCCATAATTTCAGAGTAAGTGGCTTAATCTGGCAATCTTGGATTTGAAATATATTGGGTAAATACGTTGAGTTCCACTCACACTTTGTTGTCCACAGGGGACCGTCGAGTTTTACTCGTTCGAGTGCCGAGCATTCGCCAATGGAGTGTTCACCCGGGCCACCGGCCGCGCCTCATCAAATACAAAGTCCTCGTCCAAGAAGTTCCGTGGACATGGCTGGCTTATACTCCATTTCATCTGGTGAGCTTGAATCTGGGCTTGAATCTGACACTGATGATCAACAACAAGAAAAATAGAATGGGATCGATTAGATTTTGCAGGTAGTCGCACTGCGACTACTTCGACTCTTCTTCCAAGTTGATTGATACATCCACTATCGACAATCTTGTTTATTTTTATATCAATAACATTTTTAAAAGAAAACAATATTCATGACAGGTGCACCCGTCTTCCTAGAACCGTTTCATATCCTTGGTTCAGGTAGCTTGGGTTTGCTCTGCGCGACAGCACTTCGATCAGCATTTCCCTCATACCCCCTTGCAGCTTTGTTTCGTGAAGGCCACCGACAACACATTCCCTCAGATGACAATGAAATCACCGTATGCCTGCGACAATTCAAACAACGCCCCCGCATGGCCCATGTGCCCGTTCAATTTACAGATGAACTTGACCGCAAAAAAATTCGAAACCTTATCCTGTCCACCAAAGCGTTTCAGGCGGTGGAAGCCACCGAAAGTATCCTACCTCGACTGGACAAGGATCAGCTGAGGATTGTCGTTCTTTGCAATGCTGGGCTAGACGTTCGAGAGAGGCTTTTGGATTCCTTGTCGAAAAATGGAATTCAGAATCCTCATCTTATAATGGGTACCACAACAAATGGAGTCTATCAAGAACCTCCCGACGAAGACATGTTCCATTTGGTGCAAACGGGCATGGGGCGGACCTTTCTCGGAAGTACGCCTTGTCCAAGTACTGGTGATGCCGATATAGTTCCCACTATTGCACAATTATGGGATCGAGCCGGTCTGAATGCTCAGCCGATCGAGGAGGATCAAATGGAAGTCCTCTTGTGGCAAAAGCTGGCAGCAAACTGTGTTTGCAATCCCTTGACAGCCTTGTACGATTGCACCAATGGTTCCATGCAACAGGAGGTATCCAATTTTGGCTCACTGCGAGAGCAAGTAGTGAACGAGGTCTTTCAGGTAGGACAGGCGGTTGATCCATCGATGGAACAAAACTTGAAGTCTCCACAAGTGCTAGATGACTTTGTTGAAATCACAATTCAAGACAACTTGGAGAACACGTCTTCGATGCATCGTCATGTACAAAACCAGCTGAAAACGGAAATTGAGAATCTAAACGGATACGTTGTGCGGAAGGGGCGGGAACTCGGCATCGATTGCCCTGCCAACGAAGAGCTGTATCATCGAATATCAGAGCTTCCAATAATGAATGATATCGATGGGAAGTAGCAGCAATCAGGCAAACGAGGAAATTGCAATACTTGCAAGGACTAGGTTTCACAAAAGTGGTACAGTGCAGCAACAAAATTCTATATCCATTCTCATGTCTATGATCATCATTGAAACAATTCATCAATTTCCCAAATCTTTCCATGGAATCCTTTCTCACCAGTCGAGACAAACCAAAACAAAAGCTTACGGTCGCGGCGTTGTGCCCAAGGTTTCCCAGCGACCTCTTTCAAGGTCAAGCCAGAAGCAAATGACGCGGCCCAAGGGTGTGTGTGTGTGTGTATGTTTTTTGGCAAAAGTAGTAATGTAATAAAACAAAAACCAAGCCAAAACAAACCACTTAAAACCCAGTAGACGACGACCATTGCCAGCTCGTACGAAACCGACCTCAAGCACCTCCAACGCTACTCGTTGCAACCAACATTATTACAAGTCCACACACGAATGTGAATGACATGAGACGCGACCATGCTTTCGCTGATTCCTCCACAGTGACAGTATTTCCAAGGCCTTCCTTGTTAAAAATCTCCGAATTTCATCAAGTTTCTCACAAACCAATCCTAGCCATAGTTTCCCGTGCTGCCAAAATTAATTTTTTTAAAAGCCAAAGGCTCCCATTCCTTCTCGTTGTTCCTTAACAAAGGCCTCGTAGAACTGGAAGATAATGGTCACTGAAAGCAGAATACCGGTACCAGTACCAATGGCTCCCATGAAATCAGCACAGACGGAAAGGGCACCAATGCACATACCTCCAAAGGCAGCAGCAGTAGGAATGTATCGGTTCAAGACATGGATCAAAGCGGAATCACGGTGTCCCTTCATGACCATTTGGTTGTCTCTCAGTTGCTTGGCAACATCACGAGCAGAAGCTCCCGAAACCTCAATCCAAGTCTTGGAGAACAAGGCACAGGCAGTCAAGATGAACACCAAGTAAAAGACGGCGTGGAATGGATCGTAAAGAATCTCGGCAAAGGAGGTAGGAGGGGAAATGTAGTAGGCAATTCCTCCAACTGGGATCTTTTGTCCGGGAGCTCCATCAGCATCTTGCCACTTTCCGAGCAAACGAACCAAAATGTTGGTGGGTGCACGGTTGTACAAGAGTTGGGAGATAAAGTACAAGTTGGAAACCAAGGCAGTTTGCAAAATGATGGGCATGTTGGAAGTGTAGAAGAGCTTGATGGGGTAGTTTCCTTGTTGTCCACGGTACTTTTGGTACTTGACAGGAAGGTCAACTCTCCATCCTTGGAAGTAAATGACAACCACAAAGACAACTACAGTTGCCATCAAGTTGGTAACGTTGGGAAGGTTCTGACGAGTAAGGGCCTCTCGTAGTGCGGTGACCTTGTTCTTTCTGGTGATGAGCAAGTGGAATAGAGCAATGATGGCACCTTCGAATTCCGTTCCACGACCAGTGTTGAGGGTAGTGGGAGAAAAGGCCTTCCAGACAATGGTCTCGCAAATGTTGGTGGCAATGAAAAGAGAAATACCCGAACCAAGTCCGTATCCCTTTTGCAAGAGTTCATCAAGAGTCAAGACAATCAAACCGGCGCAGAAAAGTTGGGCAATGATAAGAATAGCGTTACCGGCCCCAATAGAACCAATGTCACCGTACATTCCCGAAACAACGTAAGCAATGGCTTCACCAGTTGTGATAAGGATACCAAACAACTTTTGAGCACCAGAAAAGAGAGCACGATCTTCCTTGACGTTGTAGTCGACCTCAATAATACGGGAACCGGCAAGAAGTTGCATGACCAAACCAGAAGTAACAATGGGACTGATACCAAGTTCCATGAGAGTTCCACGGTTGGAAGCAAGGATTACTCTCATCCAGTAGAAAGGATCTGACGACTTGGCGGATTGAACTCCATAGATAGGGATTTGACAGCAGACAAGGAAAATAAACAGAGTGATGGCAGTCCAAAGAACCTTTTCCCGGAATGGAATCTACGGTAAATTGAATGGATGATCGGATTGGATTGGATGATGCGTATGTCATTTGTGTATTGGGGGGAGCAAGAAAAAACAAGCAAAGAGCTGTGTGAGCATACCGAAATAAAGCAAACTGATAGGCACTGTTGTTGCCGAGTTCAATTTCAAAGCAATGATCAATGTCAATCGAATGAAACAGGGACAACGGAGGTGGTTGTTGCATGCTATCGCACTTGGTTTTGCATTTGTTTGGCGTCCAAAATCGAGTCGAGTCACGAGTTGATCAGTAGAAAATGTACCAAGCCTACGGGGACCAATTTGTGCGGCTCTCGTTCTCAACCCGACTTTTCGAAGGGGCCTCGACCCACCATGTCCTAACATCATTTTCAACGCCAACTTTCAAAATTGCATACCTTGCGATCTGGACTGGCGACCTCTGGGAGAACGCACATCACTGGACGGATCAAGTGAAGAAACCTCATGGTGAACTAAACAATCTATCGACCAAGAAGGTGATGAAATAGTGGGAGCGATGTTGCAACCAACAAAAAAAGGAGGGTGATGGATGACCCAAGTAGTCGACTAAACTTTAGAAAAGGGGGCGTCGTAGGAATGCACTGAAACACGATTTCAAACCCACGCATGGCACAACGCGCGCGAGCATGCATGCAACGTGGAACTATTTTGCTCTCCCCCTTTCTATTTTTTCATGGATCCCCCAATAGTGTGACGTGTGCAGATGAAAGAACCCAAACTTGGTCAGACTAAAAACTGACTTGATGAGAACAGCTGCATTACACTACTACCTTCATCATCTGCGTTACACAGTACTGCATCGGTAATACTGTACCTGAATAATTGAAACAAAATGAATGCATCACAGCAGCTAGCAATCCTCGTCTCGACGATCCTGTTCCTTCAGCTGGGATCCAGTTTTGGATTTCGATCGTCGATGAGTCCAGCCACACGAATGATTCCATCCACAAGAAGCAGCAAGAGTGCAATGTACGGCGTCATCAATGAAGAGAGTGACTTTCCACCTGAAGAAGGTGGCTACGATTCTAGTATCGATTGGGACAGCGAGTGGAAAAAGGTGGTCCAAAGCGAAGGCAAATTGTCCACGGGTGAATCCCGACCAGGCCAAGAATTTTACAAGAGTGAAGCGGAGATTGCTGCCATTAAGGCTGCCAACAAGGCCGCTGCAAGGGCATCCGAAGCTGCTTCCTCTGTGACAAACAAGCTGCCACAATTGAGTTCCTTTTCGGGCGACTGGAAGTTCTGGATTGGTGTGCTGGCCATTATCAGTGTGGGATTGGCCGTCTTGTCGGCACCCCCACAAGCCAACATTCTTCCAGGACCCAGTGGAACTGGTGGTGGTTACTACATTTAGAAAATAGCATTCCAATACTGTAGGAATATATGGGCACAAACGCGAAAATATGGAGAACCGAACAAACGAACGGTACCATAGTTTCCAATTGTTTGGGCCATTTCCACACAAGTGTACAAGCGGAAAGCTGACAAATAGATACCACAATGGATAGACAAAAAAGGGATGCAAAACAGAACATGGCCAGAGCTACAACAGTGAAATAGCCAAACGAAGTTACGTCATAACTAAACTAGCAGGCAAGACATATCCCACTTCATTTTATTTTTATTTTAGCCTTTAAATTTTTGGTTTGCCTACTTGGCTTTTGTTTCGGATGATTCAGGCTCTTGCTTCTTCTCTTGGGACTTTTTCTCTTCCTTCTTCTTTTCCTTCATTTCCTTGTAGTTGTACAGGTACAATGGCGTGCCAATGAAACCACCGTCGGTTCCTCCTGCGACGGCCAATACTTGCTTCTCCCGGTGCACATCGACTGCATAAATTGGGTATTCGTCGTCCTGTTTCAAAACGGACATGGGAGACTGGACGTTGCCCTGCAAGTACGAGTCCCACAAACACAACGACCCATCAATGCCCCAAGAGACAATTAAATGTTCGTATTCTCCACCCAAATACTTGGCTCCAAATATGGGACGTCCCGGTGCGTGACCACCTTCCATAATGGCCATGCACTCGGCCTTGGCATTGCCGTTCCCTTGGACATCACCGAAATGCACGTGCCACGAAATCAAGTGACCAGTCGCCACTGTGGTCACCAATCGTTCTCCAGAACGATCCCAACTAAATGATGTGAGATGAGAATTCACACCGGGCAAGTTCATGACGGATACGCAATGTCCACGACCATTGTGCAAACGAAGGGATCCATCCGAGAGGGCAACTCCCAACAGTCCAATGGCGGGACAGTATGAGGCATCAAATACATAGACCTTTTTATCAGGATTCCTCTCTCCACCAAATGCTTTAGCAGGGGAAGAGTCGTTCGTATGATCTCCGCTGCCGCCGCCGCCAATTCCAAGACCTTGTTTGGTAACATTCACAATTTCCACACCGTAGAAATATTGGTTCATGTCTCCAAAGTGCAAGCTGAATACTTCCTTTAGGCCCATTTCATCGGGACGAAGCTTCAAAGATATTTCTTGATCTTCTCCCATGGTCAGCACTTGTTCCATGCCAGACTTGATCTCCAGTTCCCAAAAGTGAACATAATCATCCGACGATGTCATGAAAAAGGAATTCTGCGCATCTCCATCCATTTTGTTGTTGAAGGCTTGCCAGTGATCAATGAACTGTAGCGAATACACTTGCGGCTTGTCGTTGTCCTTATCCTCCTCCTCTTCCTTTTCCTCGTCTTCGGCAATCGCACCGAGTTCCTTGTCAACCTCGGATTGCTTTTGGCTCGATGGCTCCGCGTGGTCAAACGTCAGACAACAGTGCCAACTTCCTTCCACGCCTTGTTTGATCCTCGGATCTTTACAAGCCCAAAATCGAACTGTTCCATCCGCACCACTCGATGCCAACAAGTACTTGAAATTGGAAGTGCGATCCAAGCTGTGGCTGGACCATGTCGGTGATGCCCAGACCACACGAAGGCATTCATAGGCTTTCGAGTGTCCCTTCAAGGAAGTCAAAAGACTGTTCTTCTTGACATCCCAAACATTAATGGTGGAATCTTGACTGGCCGAGGCACAAAAGTTTCCGCATTCGGAAAACGAAACTCCAAAAATCTTTTCTTTGTGACCAAAACAGCTTTGCTCCTTTTTCTTGCATCCTTCGAAAAGTCCAAACGTCTTCAAGAGACCATCCGCAACATCCCAAGCTTCAGGCCTCGCTGGATTGTAATTTTGAAATTGCTGTTCATGGCCATCGTATTGTTGATGTTCCTCTTGCTGTGGTGCACTTGGGTTGTCTCGCAGCTGTGGATGTTGCTGGCTAGCGGTAATATCGTCATTTTGCGCTTGTGGTGGCGCTTGTGATGGAGCTTCTGTTGGAGCTTCTGAATCGCTGTCAGTCGACTTCTCTTCCGGTTCCTTTGTAGATATGATGCGGAAGTTGTTGGGGATACAGGGCGTGCAACCTTTGAAGGCATCTGTGACGTGCAATGGTGGCCTTTCCTGCAGTTCTTCCTGGTCTCTCTTTTGGATGTCCGCTTCCTTTTTCTGGAGACGAGCCAGAAATGCTTCGTTCTTGGACGGTGCACCTTTTCCAGATGGCTGCGCCGGAGGTTGCTGAGCGTTATTAACTGGTTTTCTGTCGTCTTGTTTTTGACTCTTTTCCTTCTCCAAATCATCCTTGACTGAAATGGTTCTACCAGGTGTGAACATTTGAGAGGTCATTCGCAAAGCCGCTTGTTGTCGAACACTCTCTGCCGTTTTGGCTTCTTCGCTTTGTGTTTTCTCGCCATTTCCCTTATCCGTTCTCTCTTGTTCCACTTCTTCCGTGACTGATGTGGTTGGTTTTAATGGGATTGGGCGAGGCTTTTTCGGTGGCTGTGATGGACCATCGCTCCTTCTTGCTTTTGGCTTTCCACCAATGTCATCTTGGAGCTCGACAATCTTGGGGGCTGTCTCTGTCCCCATGTCAAGCTTTTGCTGTTGGATTTGCAGTCTCTCGTCTATTTTGGATTTGTCTTTTTCCACGTCTCCCTTTTTGCTAGCTGGACTGTTGGTGGATTTTGAGTCTATTCCTCCCGTCTCTTCTTTTGCAGGTGGAGGTATGGTTGATGACTCTGGTTCCTCTTTCGTTTCTACTCTGGTATCCGCAGCAGGCTTTATTGACTCTTCTTTTTCTTCTTCCTTGGTCAAGCTCGTAGGATCAATAGGTTTGGGGGCACAGGGTTGACAAATGAGCGTTGATGGTTCGTAGGAAGCTTCCCGAGCAATCTCAGCCAAACCTCCAAATCCCAAATCGCTGAGTTCGGTAAACAAATCTTCTGCATCCAAGTCCAACAAGTCTCGTTCCGTGTTCCCAATACCTGTTACCTCTTCTAAAATACTCAAAAGGTTGTCTTGGTCAGTTCCCTTCAATCGGTCCGAGTATAATGCCAACTGGGACAGAGACTCGAGACCCAAACCTGCCAACTGGCCTAGCAGTTTTTCTCGATTGAGTGTCGACGATGATTCTTTGGTTTCCTCCGGAATTTCTTGCCAAGGTGGTGGTGAATCTTCGACTCCGTTCTTCGCAATGGGCTGGCAATATAAATAAGATGGCAATCCGTCTGTTCCTTGCTTTTGTTGTTGCGGACCAGTTGGTTTTTCCTTCTTGCCTTCTTCCTCTTCTTTGTTGTTGTCAGTTTTGGTTTCCGAAACAGCTTCTTCTGGCTCTTTTTCTTGTGGCTCTTCAGTCTTGGCGTCGACTGTTTCTTCCTCCACTGATGAATTTATTTCCGGGACTTGTTCCGTTGGAGTTGCGTGGGATTGTGTGACTACAACAGTTTCACTTATTGCTGTTGGCTCGAAACTAGTAGACTCTCCAATATCCCACAAGGCAGCCAATTCGTCGTCGTCCAGCACCAGAGATTCAACGTCGTCTCCCAAATCCCAAGCGAAGGGATCAATTTCTGATATTGGATCAGTGCCGTCAAAGGGTTCAATTTGTTGGACCAAATGGTCAAAGTCAAAAGTCGGTGACGATGGCGGAGAAACAACCGCAACTGTTTCAGAGGTTTGGGTCGTCTTGGGGGATAGAGGCGCCTTGTCCTCCTCCTCCTTGGGCAGCGAAACTGCTACGTTGGGCTTGAGCGACGCAATCTTGACGAATTATGGGTTGGAAAAAAAAAACAATGATGATGTGATGTGATTAAAAAGTCGGACACACCGTGTAGACTATCGAGTGGACTTGACACGTTTCGCAAGAGAACTGCTGCTGTCAATGCTGGGATCTGGATACCTTCTCTTATTGACAAAAAGGAGAAAGTAAAGAAGCAATGACAAGCAAAAGAGTGATGTTGTAGTAGAGTGAATTGTAAAGTGTTCCGTGTTTCAAGCATTCGAATGGCCTCGCGCGTTAAAAAGTTGGGCCTAAACAATTGCGTTTTTTGAGTCCATGAAGTCGTCTACTCCTTGTTTTGGAAACCCATAGAAGGCCTTACACTAAGAATGGATCGTAGACAAACAATCGCTTTGCTTATCTGCAAAAAAATGTATCTACTAAGAAATTGTCCATGACATCGATACTCAATGAAGTCAAGTGGGCATTTAATCGATATCCTCCTTTGCTTGATCTTGATTCCTCCCTCTTTCATTTTTTTGTTCGTACAGGTAGAGTGGAACCCCATGGGAACAGCAGTCGCTTTCGGCGCCTCCTACCGCAGTGGATTGGTTCGCATGGACTTCTACAGCATAAATTGAGTGATCATATTGCCTTAAGACGGCGATTGGTGATTTCACATGGCCATGCGATTGGGAATCCCAAAGACACAATGAGCCATCCACACTCCATGAGAGAATCAACTCTTCGGTGTCTCCACCATAGTACCGAGCACCAAACAGAGGACGGCCTGCTGCGTGGCCACCCTCAAATGTACATACATGGTCTGCCTTGGTGTAGCCATTTTGATGTGCCTCGTCGTTCAAACGCAATTCCCAGGACACCAATTGTCCCGTGGCCACAGTCGTGACCAACCGAGACCCATTTCGATCCCAGCAAAATGACTTCAAATGCGATTGGGAATTGGCGACACAGAGAATGCAGACACAAATGCCACGGCCATTGATCAAACGAAGAGTTCCATCGGATAGAGCCACGCCAACAAGTCCATTGGCTGGGCAAAAGGAAGCATCAAAGACGTAGACCACATTGTTGGGATTGCGGTCTCCACCAAAAGTGTTTCCCGCAGAATCAGCATTGTCACCTTCCAATGTAGTGGTACTATGATCAGTCACCGTGACATTTGTAACACTGACACCGTAACCATATTGACCAATGGATCCAAATTTAAGACTTATGACTTCTTTCAGAGTCAGCCGATCGGGGCACGTGGGCTCCAATGTGGACAATCCATCCAAAGTCCAAAAATGTAGATAATCATCCGAACATGTAATGAGAAATGAGCTTGGCGAAGAATCTTCTCCAGAGGTGTCAAAGGCTTCCCAGTGATTAATGAAATCCAACGTATATATTTGTGGTTTGTCTTGAGCCTCGGCCGCACTGGTGCGTTTGACCGCAAATTGCGAATGGTCCAACGTCAGGTAGCATTGCCACCCACCTTTTTGACCTGGCGTGATTCTAGGATCTTGACAGGCCCACAATCGAACGGTACCATCGGCGCCACTAGAAGCCAGCAAATACTTAAAGTTGGAATTGCGATCCAATACTTTGTTGGACCACGAATGTGACGCCCAGGCCACACGCAGACACTCGAAGTCCTTTGAATGTCCTTCCAAAGTAGCTAACAGGGTCTTGTTTCGGACGTCCCACACCTTGATGGTGGAGTCTTGACTGGCCGTTGCGCAATAGGAGCCGCATTCCGAAAAGGAGACGCCAAAGATGGTATCCTTGTGTCCTTCACATTGCCGCTCCTTTTTCGGGAATCCTTCAACGAGACCATAGGTTTTCAAAACACATTGTGCAGCGGCCCAAGCTTCTCGTCGTGTCGAGCTGCCATCTTGAGATATAAATCCAGAGTCTTTGTCATCTTTCTGTTGACCGTGGTGGTCGTGATTCTTCTTTTGAACGTCAGAAGCTGGAATAGTGATGCTGCACATTGGATCACCCGGATCATCATCCACTTGGAATATTGATGACGGTCCTTGTACCGCCAGATCATTATGTTCTCGATGGCTCTGTAGGGCCACGTCCAGCGGCTGAGTTTCGGCTTCGTCATCGTCATCAGATTCTCCCTCGTCTTCAAGATTGGCTAGGAGTATCGGGTCTGGATTTTGTGCTCCATTCTTCACTTCATCAGAGTAAACCGGTGGATCTTTCAGAGTCGTAAGATCGAGACTGGCTAGGTCCGCATAGAGCTCTTCAGTATCGAGATCAATTGTTGAATTTGCTTGCTGTTCTAAGCTGCTACTCGAAGCTTCAGAAAGCGGACTCGCTGGTTGGTCCATATGGCCGTGATCACCGGTTGCCAAGTGGGATGCGTCTTTCCCCAAGCTGTCAATGGCTGAGTCCAGGCCATGGGAATCCAGAAACCCCAGTTCCTCACTGTTTTCACCAATGCTTTGCACAAGATTGCCTTCTACATCAGGGAGAAAGGACTGATCCAGCAGCTCATCCTTCGGCTCTTCGTCAACGACATACTGTGGTCGTGAATTGCGTTCATCTTGCGTTACATTTTGGCCATCATTATCTTGTCCTGCAGTATCATTCAATTCATTCGAATGGCTGTCCCTTTCACTGAAGTTTACGAAAGTATTAGCCACGTCTTCGTCCCAAAACGCTGGTTCTGAATGGTCCCCATCACCCCATGGTTCAAATACAGGTGGTACAAAGCTGTTGTCATTTTCTCCCGCACTATGATCGTCAACGCTTGACACAATTGCCTCCCATTGTGGGAGCTGCGTGTTGAATTGGGAAGACCGAATCTTGGGCACAGACTGAAGCAAATCAAGGAACCGACTAAGATATAAATCGCTTGCTTTGATCTACAGCAGAGATGCTATAGTACTGGGCTGATACAGAAGAAGGAGGAGGAGATGGATTTGATGATGTCGAGGTTTTGGGTTTGGGTGTGTTCGACAACTTCCCATTGTCCGTTATAAAGTTGACTGGTACGACTACTTTGAATTGTGAAGAATTTGAATGAACGAATCAATCAATCGCATCCTTATTTTGAATTTCATTTCAGTTGTTGTCAATGCTGTAGCCTTGGCTGCGTCCAAAGACGCTGTCCTGCTTCCCCTCATCATCTCAAGGGAAAAAATTCTTCTGCAACCAAGAAAAATCCCCAAGGGCATTGTCATCCTGGCTTTGGAAACGGGATTCACTATGGCGTTGAATGAATTAGTCAGTCTCAAAGACTGAGAATCTTTGACACAAATGCAAGAAAAAATGCACGGGCAAGCCTTCTTGTGTCTCGACGACTTTATGTGTTACGTTTTAGGGAACGATGGTGAAACGAGAAAGGAGGCGTTGAGCTATAGTCTGAGAGAGTTGAATCCAACGAATCATGTCACGACCCCCAATTATTTGCTTTGGGTACCTACAGTATACTCTAAAGTATACTCTAGCATCGCAACCAACTTTTGCAGCAAGTACGCACATATCGCAAAAGAAAAGCTACAAGAGCATACAAATCTTTTGATCATGCCTTCAACGTACCTGTACGCAGGTCAAGCAGATCAAGATCTGGTCCCAGACGATGTCGTGCAAGTACGAATCCAAGCAGACTGCAAGGTTTTACCATCAATGGCATTCCTTCTGTGCGCATCCAAATTGAAGCTAGTGGAAATATTGGTGGGATTAGAAGTCATGAAGGAGAGATGCTTTTACCAATGTTTAAGCTTGAAAACAATACAGCTTCCATATACTGTTCGACAGATTGGAGATGCATCATTTTTCGGTTGCCAGGGCCTTCAACAAGTGGAAATGCACGGCCATGGACTCTTGACGCTCATTGGAAAAGCTGCCTTTTTCGGCTGTATATCTTTGATTGCCGTTGCCATTCCTGAATCAGTGTCGGCAATTCAGGAGTCTGCATTCCATGGCTGCGAAAAGATGGTTTCCATCCACTTACCGACGAAAGGTCTTCAAGTGCTGGGTCCGATGGCCTTTGCGCATTGTATAGCTTTGGAATACATTGCTATTCCACTCACAGTTTGCATCCTAGAAACTAGCACCTTTCTAGACTGCTATCGACTCCGCCATGTGGAATTGGGGCAGGTGCAAAGGATTCAGAAAGCAGTCTTTCGAAACTGCAAATCCCTGACGCACGTGAGACTTCCAATCACCCTCAAAGTGATTGGTGGTCACGCTTTCTCTGGATGTACCAACCTTTTGTCCATTGAGCTACCCAATGCGTTACAAGAGATTGGTGATTTTGCGTTTGCGTCTTGCGAAGCGCTGAAGAATGGGGTCATTCCTTCGACTGTGGAGGTCGTTGGGCGGCACGTGTGGGGAGGATGCTTTACAGGCTTTGCGACTCATGAGATTCCCCAGATGATTCGAAAGCGCTTTGAAGGTCTACCACTCCATACCGTTTGCTACTTTCATTCGTTCTACTCCAACGCAATGGACCAGCTAGTACAAGCAATGGAGCAAAGTGGTTCAAGGTCCGATCCGAAAACGGTCGATTGCTTTGGGCTTACACCATTTCACATATTGGCGTTGTCCAAGCGGCCTAGCAAGGACCTTTGGCTGGCTCTGCTGAAAAAGTACAAGGATATACATCACTACAAAGATCATTGGGGACATTCGGCGTTGGATTATTTGTACTTGAATAATGAATCTGGTGGGACTGAAGACTTGATTCGATGCGTTGTTCGCAATCCAGCGGTTTGGAGTAACGGAAGATCCAAATACTAACCAAAAAGGCAAATGGTTTGTGCATTACATTGTACTGATGCTATGATTGATTAATTGATTCGGTAACTCAAGCTCCAATACCATTAGAATGTTCGCCTTGGAAGAAGATGGAATTGAGAAAAATGGTGGATCCGATCAAAGTGCCTTTTTGTGCGGCACTCGAATCACTTGGAAAGTCTAGAACATATATCTCCGAATTCGTAAACATTTCCACAAGTACTGAAATGGGCTTCTTGAGTATTTTTCCGACAAACGGAGCATCATCGTCGGTGTTCTCTTGCGAGAAAGGGTAGACTCGAAAGGACTGCCGACAACAGCCGCGGCCAAACGGGTTTCCTTCAGCACAGCAATCAATGAAGATACCAGAACAGCAAGTGGGAGGGTGAATTTTGTACATTGGTCTGTTGACATTGTCATACACAACAAACTGAGGAATGCTGTACAGTAGAAAGTAACATAGTTGTAAGGTAATGTACATACAGTGAAACGTTACGAGTTGGAACCCATCACAAACATACCAGCAATAAAACTGCTCTTCAATGCGTCCGAGGAAGTCATCGTCACTAAAGAACGAAGCTTCTTGGTAGCAGCAACACTTGCAATTTGACGCGTGGCAAGCAAATGGCCGTTCCACTGTGAGAATGTTCAATCCAGAATGGAGTTCCTTTACCTCCATTATAAATGGGTGAATACCATTGCAGAATATGCGATAGCATGGATCGGAATCCTCCAGTGATGTTGCAACATGATCTTTCCCTACAAAGTAGTTGAACTCTGTTCTGGGAGCACAGCCCAAATCATCTTGGCACCAACCACGGCGGGTTTGAATGATTTCCATTTGATCACATCTATTCAGATGACTCTTCAGGATTTCTGATCCACGATCCATAATATTCGCTTCCAATGGCGATGAAGCCTTGGTTGGCCCCAGTGTTGAATACATCTTTTTATTTCTCTCACAGAAAAATTGTGTCGATGGCAATGATAACAATGGATCCAGATTTTGAAAATTTTGAATCGTGATAAAGGACTGACTTAGCGTTAAAATATTTTTATACGCAGGCACCTACCGGCACTTGTACCGGTGCCAGGTACCTATTGGTACCTTTACCGATATTAGAGAAATGTGGCACGGGATTAGAATATCCCGAGCCACTATTGTAGTTTTAAAACCAGATTCCAGTAAATCCGTGTTCATGTTCAGATGAAATAGAGGGTGATGCGTTACAACATTTCCTTCTGGCGCACTCCTGACGCCTGGCTTGTTCTTCTCTACCACCAGTGAACGGCGTGCTGGTGGCTGTATCCATTCTCAAGTCTAGAAATGAAAAGAGAGGCCTTGGACAGCTCAGACATGTGCATTTGGTCGTCTCACCGCCAGTGCAGCTATTTTCTGGCTCATCATAGATAGCATGTAGCGATAGGAGCTATTTCATCAACCGTGGGTTCATATTCTGTGTTTCGACTTAGTTGTTGATAGACCAAGATTTCCCGAACAAGCTGACTGGATGACCGATGGTGAGATCCGATAAAGCCCACTTGTGATCGCGGTGACTCTGGAAGAGATTGTATTGTGTTTTTTACCAGTGCCAAGTCTTGATAGAAGCCGACTCCAGCAAATGGGCCGTGTTCTGGCCTCCAAGACTCTCCTTCTTCGTGTTTTGCGATCAAGGATGTACATTGGGAATAGTTTTGTGCGAGGTATTCTTGAAGCAAAGTCAACGTCTTTGGCCGGTCTGATAACAATACGACGACACACTCTGATTTTGAATCATTTGACGTCTTCATTGTTTTGAGTAATTGATCCAAACACTTGGTTTCACGTTTGATTTTGGAGCCATCGTCACTGGTCTTGGAATGTCGTGAATGCACTGCTATCATAATTGGCGCGTTGAGACTTTCGTGATTAACCACTGCTGTAGCTACGCCATCAGTATCATTCGTCGGGGAGAGTGGACTCTTTTCTTCTTGGAGAATGGATGTCCGGAATTGGAAGCAATGTTCAAACAGCATGCCGTACAGGTAATCTTCACCCAAAGAAAGTAGCTGCTTTGCTCGATTTTGGGCTTTCTGTGTCGACAGCAAGTACTTTCGCTTTTGTGCATACTGTAAAATTGCTGCATCTTGTCCCAACATCGGTGCATAGTTTACCATTAGATCATCTCTGACGTCCACAATTCCCGCATATTTCTCGCTCTCGTTGGACCATAGGCGATGTTTAGGTCGCTTGTCAACAGTGGACCAAAACGAAAAGGACGTCATATTCTTTACATGAAGCTTCGTTTTCCATTCGTCAAAAGAAGGTATCCAATCATTCCGCTTCAGGATTTTATTGCAATCTTTTTCTTGGTTGGCCACACGGCATTTTGTCAAATCACCACCTCCTTCGCTTAGGGAAGTCCAAAAGCAAGCCTTTTGATCAAAGTAGCGATAAAGAATGGTTCGATTCGTCACAATGGACCATATCAGTGAATTGAAGAAATGGTGCAATCGATTCCCTGCTTGCAACGGGCAGCTGTAAAAGCCGACCGAAAACTTTCGTCCATTCAAATCGATGTTTGATTTATTCTCCAAATTACCATTTTCTCTCAGCTCCCACCATTCATGAGAAAGGGATCGGTGCGAGTGCTGCTCCTTGTATTCATTCCATAGCTCCAAGACTGGATTTGTTGACTCCTTCATGTGAGTAGTGTCCGTCTGAATGGTCACATCAACGTTGGACGATCGCGATGATGGATGATCACGAGTACGACCAGCACTCTTTGGCTTGTGCTCTGCAGTCAACATTCGGGAAACCTCGGGGGCCTGATGCGATAGTGCAAATGCTATAACAAAACATGTTACGACCTTGGAACCACGTCTTCTACTGGACAAGGTGCCTTCCATGGCTTCGTTGACCAATTTGCTTGTTGTGGGTTTCTAATACACGATACCGTATTTTTGAAATCATCCGATTTAACGGTTTTCCTTTCGGCGATCCCCCAAATCGGAATCATCAATCACCCCCAAACAAAAGAGTCTGGATGTCATTTTCCCTCACCAACTACTACTAACTATATTCAGTACCCTCGTTCGAAAGGAAGCAGGTGAAAAGTTTTTACTAGATTGCTGGACTGATTCCGTGGCATTGAGAATTGCATTGCGTGTACACATTCGATTCAGGGGATACGTATTCGTTTCATCAACACCACAACGAAAGAAAGCACCACGCTTAGCTCCGATTCGCTACGAGACGGCGTAGCAAAGATCTATGCTCTTCCATGCGTCGCTTCGTGTCAGCGTTATCGTCACCATCCGCTCTTCGACGAATTTTGAGTGCTTCTGCACTCGCTGCAATGGCATCTTCCAGCAAGCCCTGGTCAACTTTGATTGACGAAATATGCTCGTACACTGCTGCTACATTGGGATTGGTAATAGAGATTTTCCTGTAAATATCAAGTGACTCTTGGAAGAGTTGTATCGCCATTTCAGAATTGCCTTTCGCTCTCATTGCCAATCCCTGTTCGTTCAGCGAGCTCGCATTTTTCTCGCGCTCTAACAAGTCAAGGGAACGCACAAGCTCTTCTGTGTGGGGATGATGATTGCAAGGCACCTTTCGAGAAATGCTGATGGCTTTCGCGTACGACTGAATGGCATCTTCTATCATGTCTTGTCCGTCGTATGTTAGTGCCAGATATTCATAGGTCTGGGCTGTACTGTGGTGCATTTCACCTATCGTTTCCTTTTGTATCAAGAGAACTTTGTTGAACGCCTCCGTTGCAGCTTTAAAGTTACCCTGTTCGCATAGTATATGGCCTTTACATTGAAAAGTTCCTCCAAGGAAACGTATTTCGAAGTCTCCCAGCCGTTGCAATCGTTTGCAAATTTCAATCCCTCTATCAATTATCTGAAGAGCATCGCCTAACCTATTTTGAAGGCTTAGTAGCTTCGCAATGCCTTGATACGCAAGTATGACACCGGGGTGGTCTTCCCCATGCACTTGCAGCAGTGTCGCAAGTTGGAATTTGAGTACCTTGGTTGCTTCTGAATATTTACCTTGCTTTCTCAACGAGTCCGCTAGAAGTTGGCACAGGTGCGCCTCGTCATAGTGATTCTTAGGCTGAATTTCTCGCTTGATATCCAGAGCTTTCCGGAACATTGGTTCGGCTTTTTTGTCGTCGTCTTGTGATAGAAGGAGACTGCCAATTTCCGCAAAGGCTTCTGCCGTATCATCATGTCTTCCCAATTTTTTCATACGTATGGCGAGTGCTCTGTTTAATTTCTCTAAAGCTTCATCCGACTTTCGTTCCGTCATCAGAACTTTTCCAATCAAGAGGAGTGTCGAAGCCACAGAAAGATCATCATCGCCGAACTCTTTCGATTGTATCCCCAACGCTCTCTTAAAAATCTCCTTTGATTTCTGATAGTTTTCTTGATAATAATAGGTGATGCCCTTATCAATGAGTTCCTCAACTGAGCAATTATGTTCGTTGCCCTCCATTGCGTCCGTTTTATTCTTCTGCAAAATTGTGATGTTGTGTCGTGAGTTTTCTTCTAAATAGTACTTCTTCAGTTTTATTCCCTTCCTTTTTATCGGTTCGTATTTTCAAATTTACAGTATGTCCATAAAAACAAATCTCAAGTGTATCGTCCTAGTATTAATACTAGTCTTACAATACTATTTTAAAATATATACATGTTAGCATTTCCAGTATTCTTTCTTGCTTCACCGCGATGGAATCAACGAAAAGAAACGATTCGCCAAGCTGGTCAGTGGCTGGGATCTCCACCCTTGATTCGATTCGTTTTGCATGAGTTCCGTCAGGGCTTCTTCTACTTCATCATTGGACAACCTCCTAGCCCATTGAACTGGTGAGTACCCATTGTTGGCTTCCAATGACAATTTGGCGCCATGTCTCGCCAGGACTTGCACCGACTCGACCGAATTGGACCCCGCCGCAAAGTGCAGAGCCGTCCAGCCGTTGCTGTCCCGACAATCCACCAAACACAGTCCACCATCCCGACTGGCATCCGCATCGTCAATTCCCTGCAGCAAAAAGTCCACCACTTTGGATGCCCCATGAAAGGCTGCCGTGTGCAAGGCACAAGTTTCCGAACCATCCGATCCCACATAAAAGGCATCCAAATCCATGCAGTGACTCAATTCCTGGACCGTAGACAATCCCTCATTCAACGAGCAGGCATCCAATAGAGTAGCCACATTGCGGGCTTGTTCGCTGGTGTTCATGGTCGCAAATCGATTCTTTCGTCCCTGCTTGACAATGTCGACAATGGATCCAGTGGCGGATTGAATGGCTCGTGAATAAGCACCCATGCAACCACTGGGCATTTTGCGTGGTTCTTTTGGATCGGCGATGGCGGTTTCATCAGTACTATTCTCATCCACCAAGTCCACTTTTTCTTCACCTTTTTCTTCTTCTCCTCCTTCATGGTAGTGGTCATAGGGATTGGAGAGCATGGGACGTTTCGTGTCGTCAGTAGTTGTAGTACTCCTTGCTGATGGGCGGTTGTTGTTGTTGTTGTTGTTGTTGTGATTGTGGTTGTTGGCATAATGTTTGCCATCCCTTAGAGTTGCTGTCAACGTTTCCTTCATTTCAAATAGAGATGGAAAACGAAATTGAGCTGTTGCTGGTTCTTGTTGGGGCGTTGTGGTGCTTTCTTGTCGGTCATTGTTGTCTTCCTTCTTTTCCTCTCTCTTGCCACCAACACCCTCCCCATCCGACATTTTGTGTGCCGCACCCATGAGACTGCCCACAAACCCAAATCGAAATAGCAAATTGGGGACTTCTCCACTCGACAAAGCCTGTGGCATTTCTCCGCCCAAGTAGGCAGCTCCTACGACCGTCGCTAGTAAAGCAGCCGACGCCAAGGCTTGCGAGGGGGATCCCTCTGGAAATTGATGATGAAAGCCTTGCCGTTGCAAAAAATGTCGCATATAGGCAATGCTGTGGGACAGTGGCATTCGTCTTAGAGTGGAATTCGACTGGAGGTAATCCTCCACAATGGCTTGGGCTTGGGACGGGTCCAGTTTTGCCAACCTGGACAATATAGCGGATCCGGCAATAGCTGTCAATGGATCATGATGGTGATGGTGATGATGATTGGATGACACGACGACATGATCCACCAACAAGGATCGTTGCAATTGTAGTTGCAAAAAGTAAAAGACTTCAAAATTAGGCCGCCGTGCCGTTTCCGAAAAGGAGGCAAGAGATTGAGCATCTAGATAGGTGAAGACATTCATCAGTATATCATGATAGAGTAAATCATCACCACCTTGACTCGTTGAATCGAATGGAATGGTTCGACTGTCTCCATGATCGTCCGAAGACAGATCAAAGAATTGACAAGACGTGTAGGCGTCGTCTTGCTGCTGTTGTTGCTGCTGTTTGCTGGACAACAAATCGGCCATGGATTCATGAGAACCAATAGAAAAGTAACATGAAGAAACCTTGTGCATTCCCATAGATACTGCTGGATGCAATGACGATGGCGGAGGAATTGGAGGAATGCCACTAAACGACATTATGTTGTTTTGATCGACCAAACTGCCAACGCCCTTGAATTCCGATGATTCTTCTTCTACTTCTTGAGACTCCTCAAAGGTCCAATCGTTCTCATCTTCCAAATCTTCCACAAAGACAGAAGGAGCAAAGTCCGGATTCAGTGGTGCTGGTTCTACCAACCACATGCTTGTTGTTGAGTCCATGCTTGATTACTTCAACGAGTCTTTAGTTCTACTTTCACAGAACAAATTTTATGTGTATTTGCCTCGGCCTTTTTATCGTGCTGTTATGGGCACCAAACGCTCGTTATATTTTTTTTCTTTCGTTCTTTGATGATGATTATATTTGTATTCTAAATTCACATGAGAACGGCGAAGCGGTGAAAAATGCTCAGCTGCTCATTTTCCCCACCACGATTGAACACGGTGGCAAAGTTGACTCAGTCGACTACTGACAAACGCAAAACATACAACCAAAACCAAATCCACAAACGCAGCCACTTCAACCACTGCAATATATTATTTCCTGACGCATACGAGTATATTATATATCTGTGGTTATCAAATGCGGTCCATATACACTCTCTTTCTTTGCTTCTTTATTGGTAGTCTAATAAAGACAAACAGCAGTTCTGGAGTCGTCGTTGCTCTATCGTCGTCGTCCGAACATTTGCCAACCGAATGTCATTTGCAACCCACCACCGTTCCACCTCTGTTGGACGTTCCAACCTACAGTCTGGCCACGTATTGTCACAAGAATGGCGGCCAAACGGGCATGAACATTTTGACCTATGCGTCTCCCATTAGCATTCGACCGGATCGCATTTGGGCTCTTGGACTCTACAAGGGAACCTGGACCCACGAGCAATTTGTTTCCAGTGGTGAAGGTGTCTTGCAACTGTTGGCACCAAAACATGCCACACTAGTCAAGGTATTGGGAGGGTCTTCCACCCGAGATGTGAACAAGCAAGAAAAATGTGCCGGGTTGGGGATGCCATGGATTCCATTTTCAGCAGAAACCAATAATGACGAGGAAGAATCGTCGTCGATTCAAGTATTGCCTGGCTGCGTTCACTATTTAAAAGTTCGGCTGGTGGGTGATTTGATTGATTGCGGCTCCCATGATTTGGCCATGTGCAAGGTGGAATCCATGTCTGTACCTTCTGGCGATGTAGGTGGAGGTGATGACGATACCAAACAAGCGTTAATGACCTCGCAACTGAGGGAAATGGGAATCATTACGGCACAAGGACGAGTTGCCGAGGACTAGAGTGGCTGACCGACTGACTGACTGGCTACAAACGATATCTGATGGATTCATTTATTCGATCTAGCAAGAGAGAAAGAGAAATTACAAGTCTACCTATGCACACCTATGGAATTATCATCTATTGTAAATCATCATTCCTTCGCGATCAGGAATGAAGGGCGATGTCAACAAGATCATGCGCCAAGCAACTACGCGGATGCATTGTCAAGATCCAAGGTTTCGGGTGATTCCTCCTTGGCAGCCTTTTTCACCTCCACCTCCCCGTTGTCCTCTAGTGGACCGCTCTTGCCTTGGATTACTGGAATTCGAACGATGTTCTCTTCGATGCGCTTGATGTCCTTGGGTGCTGCCACGACGAGCACCCCATTGTCCAAGTTGGCGGTAAATTGATCGACATCCACTGCTGGATCCAACGAAAAGGTCTGCGAAAACTTTGATGTGGAGCGAGATTCATCACTGGAAGACAAACGCTGTCCGCTCACGGTCAAATATCCATCTTCCAAACTCACGTCAATGTCATCCATTTTGACTCCGGGCACGTCGACTGAGAGTTGAAACTTTTCCTCATTGTCCACAAGTTCGTAGCGCGGAGAGGCCATGATTTTTTGATGACGATCCAAGAAGCGATTGGCCAAGGCACGTTGGCGTTGCATCATGGCGGCTGGATCTGTAAGATAAACTTGTTTGGTAGTAAAGTAGGGTCCCCCTGCCATGCTCCAGGCATCGGCCGTGGCAGCAGTGGTAGAGGCGAGGGCAAGGATTGTAGAGGGAACAATGAACTTCATGATACTAGCACTTTTGAAAAGAGAGAATACTAGCACTTTTCAAAAGAGAGAAAAAACAGGAATTGAGATTGTTGGTAACTCCAAATTGTGAGGCGAGAGTGGGAGTGTCAAAAAAAAAGAGAAATTTTGATCTATTGTCAGGTTCACGATTGCCCAGGTTTTCTTCGAAATTCCACGTACAAAATAGTACTGCGTTCTACGACGAAAATGAGAACCAATGAAAAAATACCACGATGCAAAATTCAAACCCAACCGCGTAAAAGATACCATGTGTCAGTATTATTTTTACTCTACCGTCGGAATATGATCATCATGGAACCATTACCATTGCTGAAAGTTACAGTTGTCTTGGTTCTAGCATCTGAACTGGGTTGGCAAAAGCGACGGGAGAACCATGTCGAAACCTTGATCAGCCGAGAACTAAAGGATGTGGTTGTCGCTTTGTTTCTATTTCTCCTACTATCGCAAATGATCGGCATGGAACCATGGTTGCTTCCAACCATCACGTTTGTTTGGGTTGTAGCATTTGAGCTGAGCCGGCGAAAGCGACAGCAGAACCGCTGTAAAAGTAATGGAAGAGTGATGGATGGTGTAGTTGCTTTGACTTGGTCGGATAACAAGCCCATCCAATGCTGGAACCATTGAAACTCCAATTTCGAAATCAATTGGATTCCTCAAAAATGAAGATATAATAGGATACACGATGTTGTGTACCAAACGAAAGATAGCTGGGTTCCAGCCCATGAGAACCAAGCCGATCTTAATGATACCAACAGTCAAGCAATAGAGAGGTAAACGATTATATCAACCTTGAAAAAGTTTCACAAACATTCGTAGCCTCTAGTTTACAAAACAAAGAACATGCACATTGTTTTCATGTGTGTGCATCACACTATTTGGTGGTCTCTCTTTGTTGTATCGAAGCTTGTATAAAATGAACAAAGAAGTAGGCCTTGAGAGCCCAGCCTCCGTCAACCTTGATGACATTCCAGTCAAAAAAGTACCATCGTCGGATGCAAGCATGGTCACGACACTGGCAACTTCGTCCGATTTTCCGGCACGGCCAACCAGTTGAGCGCCTTTTGCCCACCCGTTGGTAGTCTCCTCGTCCATGTCTGCAATATTGGTAGCAACGATTCCTGGAGCAACAGCGTTGACCCGAGTGCCATCCTCAGCAGCCCCTTTAGCGGCGTACTGGACCAGCATGTCGGCACCGGCCTTTGCTGCGGAATACATGGACGATCCAGCAAAGGTTGCACGTGCCACCGATCCCATGCAAGATGTATTGACAATCACGGATCCCTTGCCAGGAGAATCCTTCATTGCCGGAAGGACATGCTTGAGTCCCCAGGCAACGGATTTGTAGTTGGCATTAAAGACACCATCAATATCTGATTCTTCAATTTCGGTATTCTTCTTTGAAGCGTACATACCAGCATTGAGAAAGGCAACATCAACAGCCCCAAACTCCTTTGCAGCAGCCACCATTTTCTTTGCGGTGTCTTCAGATCCGACATCGCCGGCAACAATGGCGACCTTGGTTCCAGCCGCTTCAATTTCCTTTGCAACTTCCTCAAGCTTGGCTTGCGTACGAGAAACAAGGACGATTGCCTTGGCTCCTTCCTTCGCGAACATGAGAGCTGTGGCTTTGCCCTGCAAATGGCAACGACTGCAAGTCAGCCAAAATGTCGTATCAAATCATTTATGAACCTTTTTAAAGAAGCAGTTGAAGAAAGCCTTACCATACCCGAGGTACCGCCAGTGACGATAGCGACTTTTCCACTCAATTTCCCTGTCATCTTCAATAGTTTTGATTCAATTTCTGTTGTGGTACAGTAGTATATTTTGTTTTACTTGTTGCGGCTTTTCTGCTACTTCTTGTTTTTTATGAACTCAACCTTTTCAAATCCCAACGATCCACGATCCTAGATGCGAGGATCGAAGATGTTCTTCGATGCATCGAAGTTGGTTTGAGATAGGCTACCAGTACCAGTACCATAGATACAAGAAGCCATCCGATGCATATTCAATCATAGTTCTTCTGATTTGCCTTTTCGTCTTGCTGGTTGCCACATCTAGCTAGGCCTGTCGACACCTCATGGTTTGTCGGAAACAGAGGTGTTACAAGTGACACAGTCCGCTGGTGGTTCGTTTGATGCCTGTCGCGCTTCATACGCTTCCACCAGCGATTCCAAACTGGACCCTCGGGTGACACTGGTGCGATACTTTGCAAACACATCATACCCCCATTGGACAATGGGCTTGGTGATGGGCCACTCGGTGAATCGAAAGAGCCATCCCAGTCCTACCAAATCGTAGGCAGCTGAAAAGACTGCAACTCCTTCCACTACTTGGCCGTCGGGTCTTACGGCATGCATGGACGCCATGGCATCGGCGTAGGTTACACCTCCGTTTGCGGGGTCATTGGAATTGTAACTCTCGTCTTCCAGATCAGTCAGTTTGAGCTTTCTTGGCTGTGATGCTTTCATAGCAAGCGATTCGTCTCTTCTGGCTAGAAAATCCATTTCGAATTTGCAAACATTGCATTTGGAGTCGTAGAGGATGTTGAGTTCTTCCGGAAAGAGTCGCTCGGCGGGAGAAGTGGACGAAGACAACCTTCGAGATGAAATCGGTTGCCATTTCGGATTCACAATAAAATAATTAGCGCTATTCGTTTTCCTTGAGATGTGTCGTGGCCATGTCGAGGGCGATTGCACGTGGGATGGCACTGCAAATGAGCGAATAATGTTGGTCGATGTCTTTCGAACAATACAAGTTGATGTTCTGTTTGATATTGGCATTCCCTTTCTCGACAGTCTTTGTTGATGCGCCACGCCGGAGCGTACTGCGTTGTTTGAAATCATATTGATGAAGGTGGTCTAAAAGTGATACTTTGTGCAGTGTCAACAAATTAGCATCCAAGAAAACAACCTTGAGGCCAGCTCATCATGAGATGAACGAAACTTTCACTTTCAACTTCTTGTCTGCGCTGACGCATTTTCCATTCGAAGGAGTCAGTCAAATGGGACTACAGATAGCTCTGTACGAACTGTAGCCATCATTAGTATCTTGTCAATCATATCGCAATCAATGACATGCGGTGACACCTGACACCTTCTCTCTGATTGCACCATAAAACAACGTAATAGACAATATGAAACTTGGATTTTCTTTATCACCAGGAGGTCTTCTACTTCCCTATCATCTTGGTGCCTTGGCATCCTTGGCCTATCACGGAATTCTCAACGAGGACACTCCAATCGCTGGTTCGTCGGCAGGTGCCATCGCCGTGGCTTCTCACGCTGCGCAAGTCCCATCGCATCAAGCCCTAGAAGCATCCATGAAAGTCTCCTCCTCTTGCAATCCCCTCTTTTTGGCTTCGGGTGGATTGATGCCTCGACTCCGTTTGGAATTGTACAGGCTGCTGGGTCCAGACGCTCACCAAACCATTCAAGAACGACCAGGTTTGGTTGGACTAGCACATCTTCAAGTGTATCCTAAGATATCATCTCAATTGGAAACGGAGTTTAATTCCGAAGAATCGCTCGTCAATGCTATTTGTGATTCTAGCATGTTCCCATACTTTACGAGCAATCGACCATGGAACGTTTACATGAATTCAGGCCTTGAACGCACTGACCACAACCGCCCGAAACAAAGACGATGGAACAGAGGATGGTCGAGAAAATCTCCTATTGCAAAAGTAACCATGGATGGCGTCTTTACGGAGCCTGCATTTCGATTTGGGTGTCCTGACATTCGAGACCATGTGGATCGTGAAATCAAAATCATGGTCTGCCCTCAAGAACTGCCAAATCTACTTTCCTTTGGAGATCCGTCGTCATTCGCCTTTAGCGATGACCCACAAGTTGTATCCCAATTGGATTCAAGCCGATTTCATAGTGAGGATGTCATTGCGCCGAAGCTGGAGCACAATGTCATGGCCCAAGCATCCAAACTAGGATTAATGGCAGTTGGTCCTGCTCCGCGCAAAACCTTAGCAAGTCTCTACGAAGCAGGGTTTTGTGATGCCGAACGATGGGTTCGAAAGGAAGAAAGTCGGAATTCATAACGTCAGTAGTCTAGAGTAGTATACCTATCGTGGTAGAGCTTGGGATGTCGAACGACCCGTGGTGCTTTGATTGCCGATGATGATTAGCTCGATTTAAAAAAATTGTTCAATCGTATTCCGAATTGATGAGACACATCCAGTCCTTTTTGGCCAGTTAGTCCATACACAACAGTCTCGTATGCGCTATGTTTCCAAGGAGTATTTCTCGACAAGTCTGAAAATTCGCTGCATCCGTTGAAAGCATAATAGCGGAGTAACAGCCATTTGATGTCCAAAAATCAGACCCCCAATTGAATCCCGTGGATCTTCCGCGATACTTTGCGCTTTCGTCGTATGGCATGGTAGAGCCATACTTGGTAATTCAATTTGAAATTTTGCCTCTCTCGATTTCACGCAGCTTCACTCTTTCAAGTTCGTCCAAAAAAAAGAATAGACGTGTGCCATGAAGATTATTGCGAAAGTAACCATCCTCTTGCTTCACCTCGGAACAGGAGCAGCCTATCGGCGTCGTCTAAAGGGCGAATCGCCCTCCAATGCTGGTCTTCCAACTTGGAGTCCTTCCATGAAACCAACAAAAGTAGACTTGAAGGTTGGAAAAGAAAAAGGCGTCGCTAGCAATCCCGGCAATGACGAGCTCCCGGAGGTCACATCTATAGCACCCGCGGATTCTAAAGGAGATCCGAAGGGCAGCAAGGATGCTCAGCCCTCACTTCGACCAACTATGCTTTCAATTCAACCCGACCCATCACTGGTGCTCACGCTCCCACCAACCAAGGACCCAAAAGGATCCACAGATCCAAAGGGCGCTCCAGAAGACTTGGGCACTCTGGACGAAAGCACGGGACTTGAAGAACCAAAGGGAGCTCCAAAGGGATCGGGTACAGTGGATGACACCGATTCCGATACAATGGATGACAAAGAGTTTGAGTCAAAGGGAGCTCCAAAGGGTTCGGGTGAAGTAGATGATATCGGCTCCGACGCCGCGGATAACACACAGTTTGAACCAAAGGGAGCTCCAAAGGGCTCGGGTGCTGTAGACGACACAGAGTCTGAGCCAAAGGGGACTCCAAAGGGAGTAGACACTGAGAAAGAGGCAGGACTTGCACCTAAGGGAGCACCAAAAGGTTCGGGTACAGACGAAGACACGGGAGCTGATCCAAAGGGAGCACCAAAGAAGGGTCCAGATTCAAACGTACCCCCAACCAAGAAGGCATCGGCACCTGTTGAAGTTCACATGATTGGTGTGAAAGTAGCTTCCAAGCACAATGGTAGTGCCGTAGTTGTCAGCACCACTGACGACTGTTCTGCAGCAGCAAGCAATAATATGATGGCAAAGAAGCTTGCGTTCTCTACCCCGTGTTCAGACCCAACAGTTTGCGGAATTACGGGAGGTACCAAGAAGGGAGCAGGAAAGCGGAATTTGAAAAAGGGTTCCTGCAGCAAGTCTTCAAAGTCAAGCTCCAAAAAGAGACATATTTGATCCCAATATTTGCACCTTCAACAGCCTTAGGTTGATTTATAGCCCCGACGGATATCCTCTTTTCTTATTCCAAATCAATGTAGAAATGCAATTCGTCATGCAATACTCGCGAATCACCAAGAGCAGTGTTTTCCTCCATGATTTCTTGCAAAAGGTCGAACGATTCATAGTCCACAACTTCTCCAAACACGGCATGACGAGAACCCTCGTACTTGACAGCATCTTCATAGAGATTGATGAAAAATTCGGGACCTCCCGGTGCTCCTCCCACCCAGGCGACCATTCCTCGCTGCAAGATGGGGCCCTGGCATTCACAGTCTTCGCAATTTTCTCTGGGGTTGTCGTCATCGTACGGGTTCCTTTTCTCTTCCTCATTTTCTTTGTTCTCGTCTTTTTCTTCATTATTTGCGTCCGGATCGTGATAATGACGATGAGATCCTTCTGGACAAATTCCTCGTTGAGTATTGAGCGGTACCGACTTCAAGTTTTGCATGACACCCAAGATTACTCCTTCCCCTGGGTCATCGCTGTGTTGTCGAGCAAGGCGGTAGAGCGAGCATGAAGCACATTTATGCTGAACCAGTCGATGGAAGTAATCGACCGATCCAGGTGACCATTCAGGCCGTAGCTGAACACGGATTTGCCGATTGTAAAAGAGAGGGAATGTCAATATCAATTCTCCCTTGACAAGTTGTTCGGGAGGCTGAATGGGAAACGGCTTGGTACCCATCAATCCAGAGGATGAAAGAGATGAAAAGGACTGCGATTTTCCAAGAGAAAATTTTGATTGGCCCCATGCTTTGTTCCTCAAGTTATTGCTTCGAACAGAATGCGAAGTCACCAGTTCGTCCCATAAGGATTTGACATGTCCATTCTTTGAGAGAGAACTTAGAGACATATGAAGGTAATACTTTGCAAATATCGTGCAAGCCATCAGCCAAATCGCGACAAAAGAAAGCATCACCTTTGTCAAGAAAGAAACATTCATTGTTATACGGTAAACAAAACAGCCAATTGAGCTTCTCTCCACGTATGTCACTGTGTCCAATGATGCTGTTTATGTTCAACAGTACCAGGTACGGTACGCTATCTAAGATAGCCTACTGCCGTCCTCTGCGTGTTTGTTCGTAGAGTTTTTGTCTTGGTGGTTGTGGTGTGAAGCGGGTCGAACTGATCGAGTAATCTCAGAAATCCCGTGTGTGAGAAAAATTGAATTACACAACACAATCAATTTCAGTCGATAAACTGCTGGGCAGCATTGCCTCTTGGCTCATCGACAACCTACTTTTGACAGCGAAGGCCGCTCGGCCTTCGTCCGTCTGTAACACAATGTACCGGTAGTCAACATTCTGGATTATTTTGAAATGTCGAAAGGGGGTATCCGACCCCGTTTGTTCACCCCCGGGGCGCGTGGCCAGACGTATGACGTCACGATAGATCGTATATATATTATTTGATCTACGCTATGTGCGCTCCAATATATATGCCTGTTTCTTTACCGGAACAGTTGAATTTGTTCCTCCGGTGTTATGTAATATTCCGGTAGGATCGGACCCACCAGAAAATCAATCCTCAGTACCAGTTCCGCCGTAAGAAACCGGATGACCGCATTTTCCCGAACTATGTCCCTTTCACTTTTCGGCAAAGAACACCGTTTATGACAACAACTTTGCAACATGGTTTCCACTTCCACAAAAGGTATTCAACGAGATATGCCACCCCACGGAGGAATAAACGAACCATTCAAAGTGTCACCTAACAGTAGTCAGGATGACACAGTACCAACAGAGCGAGGGCGCAAGCTTTCGAAATTAAACCAGCTTCAGTCCGGTCTGAAGTCTGGTCTGAATCAAACCGGACAAGGTCTGAAGACTGGCCTGAATCAGACTGGACAAGGTCTGAAGAATAAGTTGCAGGCGGGCTCCAACATGTTGTTTAACCTTGGCGAGAAAGACCATGATGCATTGAAAGACGATGATTCTGAAGGTGACGCTGCGAAGAGCTATTCAAACGACCAGGTAGTATGGTACAAGTCCAAAGGAAAGAAGAATAAAAAAGCAACGATTTTGGAGATTGATGTGGGTCCAGATGGTCAGGCATTCTACACAATCAAATTGAACGATTGTGGCCGTGAGAAGCAGACGGATGACGCTCATCTCGAACCACTAGGGCCCAACGATGCGGCGGAAGACGATAGCCGTTCTCGCTTCAAAACTGGCCAAGTTGTCTTCCACAAACCCGGCGATGGTGCCCCCATTTACCTGGTACAAATATCCAGGGTATACCACGATGGCGATGGCCAACCACTTTACGAGATCTCAATGCAAGGAAGCAATCTCAAAAAGTCTTCCATCAGAGAGTCTGATTTGCTCGAATTGCACGAGGTTCCGGCAACTGGTACCAACGCACCAGCTCAGTCTCCATCCAACCATTCTCGCAAGAGCTCTCGCAAGTCTAGAAGCCCCAAACGAGGAATTAAGAAGACTCTTAGTTCAGAAGGCTTGGGTAAACTCAAGCGAGGTATCAAGAAGGCCAGCAGTATGGATGGCTTGGACCAAATGAGGAAAGCAGTCCGAGGCGCGGGTCATGCCGCGGGTCATGCGAAAGCAACTTTGGTCAAAGCTGCCCATCTTCCGTTGAGTCGCCATCACTCAGGATTATCGTCTAAAGACGGCAGTGAGGAAATGTCAAGGCAATCCTCGTTTCGATCGCAACACAGCACTGAACAACGAACGAGAAATCCAAGAGTCAAGAAAAGCAGAAGTATGGAAGGCATGCGAGAAATGATGCACACAGGAAAGCAGCATCCCTCAGATGGTCATCTCGATGGCGTCCGTGTAAGAAGACCCGGAGTCAAGAAAACGAATAGTATGGAGGGATTGGTGCGAACGTCCAAACATGGACCATTGCGCAAGGCGCCTGCACCATCTCAATCTATGATGTCTATGAATAGCCAACATTCGCAGCATTCTGGGCATCGCTCAGTACGATCTCAGCGCCCTCAACCTCGAACCCAAGCAGAGAAAAACAAACTCGATCGAGAGCGTGGTGTACAGAGAAGCAAGAGTTTGGAAGGAATGCACCCACGAAACCTACGTCGTCCAACTTCAAGAGAACGCTTAGGACATCCTCCTAATAGAGGTGTCGAACAGAACAACAGCTGGCACAAGGAACCCGGTGACCGTAGACCTCCAGCCCGCACAGCCTCTGGTGACCGTAGACCTCCAGCCCGCACAGCCTCTGGTGACCGTAGACCTCCAGCCCGCACAGCCTCTGATGACCGAGCCAGAGGAGGTGCACCACTTCAGAGTGCCACTTGGAACGCAGCACAACGGCCAATCCGACGACAACAGTCTGCCGACGGCAAGGGAATCCGACGACCAGTGCCACCACCACCGCCAAAGGCCAGCACACCGCCCATCCGAGCTGTGAAGAAGCCAGCGTATGATTCTGATTCCGAAGAATCTTCCATCAGCTCTGTCTCTTGGCAAGAACCAAAGCCCCAGTCCTTCAGCCGCACCAAGGTTCCTCCTAAGAGGGAAACTCCCAAGCCAACCGAGATTACGGTGGACATGGATGACGCATCCGCTGTGTCTTCTAGTGATTCCTCTTGGGAATCTTTCCGAGAACGGCCCGGCCAGCGCAAGGCTTATGACATGGAACGCAAGCGGCGGGAACAAGTGGTCAAGCCAAAGCTGGTGACTCATGACACCGAAATCATTGGTTTTGACTGTATCACCGGTGTTGAAGTTCGAGTGCAAAACGTTTACTCCTCAGATGAAGATTCGCAAAGTTCTGAAGAGTATGAGTTTGAACCGGAAGAATTATTCAATTGGGCAGACTAGAAAAAGTATCAGCATAGGTCCTAGTGTAAATAATCATCGAATATAGATTTTAAATTTCTGGCATTACTGCACTTTTGTAACTCAGCATCTATATGGTTGATGCGGTGATGAAGAGACCGGGGGCATCTTTGGTAGTCTCCTCTCCATGCAAGATTTTCAATTTGGCTGCAATTTTCATTGGATGGTGAAGCGGAGAAGCGAGGAAGAATAGTCCGTGAACGTGAACGGAGTTACAGTACAGCACACGTTCGATCACATCGATTACAATAGTAACAACACCGTGACTCCTCCTCCTCAGTTCATCGACATTGTTGAGTTGATACAGTACTGTACGTTCGTGGGTGACTTGAAGCCGCAAAGGAGAGCATTTTGTTCAAATGTCCTGAAACGAGGTAATACTCTGAAAGTTTATGGCAGATCATGATGTCCAAACGGTCTCCCAGTCGCACAATGGAAAGCTTTGAAATTGAAAATGCTTCCAGCAGTGCTTCGGACGAGGCTGACTACAGACATCCTCATACGGCCTCCTCCGCACAAGATGGATTTGCATCGTCATTTGGCCAAACCACAAAGCGGCGACAGCACACGATATTCGAGCAACAACCTAGTATTGCAAAGGCGAAGAAATTGGCAATTGTGCGATACGTTGGCCTCTCAACTCTGGCTGTGATAGCCTCCGTCATATGCCCAGGCAATACGATATTCTGGCAGGATCCCAGTTCCACCCAATACTACAGCCTCGAGATCACAGTCATCTATATTATCGTCATGATCTCATTTTTCAGTCTACAAGATTCTGATCCTGGATGGCTCACAGCAACCATCCTGGAACAATCGATTGAAGGAGGCGAAGCACTTCTTGGCAAGGAATCAGTCGACGTAAATGGTAAAGAAGAACGAGAGACACAAGACGCTACTCACGATGATTTAGAAAGTGCTATTGGCGGAGGAGCTCAGTCAACCTTGCAAGCCACCGCACTACACGAAACACCTGGCATGAAAAATGACCCTCTTGCATCGCCATCCAACAAAGCGTCAATGGAGGAAGAGTTCGGTGCATTTGGATCATCGGTCGCTCCATTGGCGCTAAAGTATCGTAAAGGATGTGTCCTCTGCGCTATTCCAAAGCCACCTTTGCGTTCTCATCACTGCAAAATATGCAATAAATGTGTTGCTACTTTTGATCATCATTGTGGCTTTTTGGCCACATGCATTGGGGAACGCAACCACGTTCGCTTTTGGATCTTTGTCGGTCTCAATGTGGTATCCATCCGTATCTGCTGTGAAATTGCCAACTCTTCCGACTACGGAATGACAACGATGCTATTCAAGAACCAAGGACAAGCGCATGACAACAACCAACTCATTCTTCTATCATTTATGGTCGTTCTCACGAAGATTTACTTTTATCTTGTGTGGCTAGTCGCCCATATCCTATTTGTGACTCATACCTTTTTGATTTTGGCGAACAAGACAACCTTTGAAATGAACATTGGGAACAAACTGGATTACATGAGGGACACAAAGCCAGCGGACTGCATCTTTTCCAAAGGATGTTGGGAAAACATTCGCATTCGCTGTTTTCTGGATGCGATGTGCGACACCTCTTCTGCTGCCAGGACTTCACCGTGCTGTAAATTCTGTCCCGGTGGCAAAAGCCAACCTTTCCACTCTTCTGGAGACGATGACCACGATGATGCAAATTATTGGAGTCCCATGATATGGAAACGGGAAGAAAACATAATACGAGATTCAGAGGACTGGTGGAATCACCCATGGCAAAATAAGTATTGGCAGTGTTGTTGATAGAAACCATTAATGCATTTAAATTTTATCCTGACGATGCATCCTGACTATGCACCTCTCTAATGAAAGGAATTATCGCGCGAGGCACCAAACTCAAAGTCACAGTAGCACGCCAGCCTATGTTGAAAAAGAATTGGGTAGACAAAATAGAAACGTCTTGTCATGACGAACAGCGGTGCCCCCCTTAGAGTCATCGTCGACAAACCAGCACAATCAACGGCATGGCTGCTGACGGAATAACCCCAAACGAAATGACTTCCCTCACTGATCGTCATTCGGTACCTTACCGATCGTCCTCTCGAAAACATTGGTTTGAAGAAGAGCGACGGCAACTCCTCTTGCTGCTGACAGAGCCAGAGTCTTCGTGGGGAGCATCCTTTTTCTTTGTTATTCTGATAGCGCTGATCACATTTTCCAATGTTTTGATGGTTATTCAAACCATGGATTCCTGGCAGTTTGTCCCTACGGATTGCGTCACCTGTGGTGGCAATGTTTCCTACATGTTTGAAGACGACGACCAAGTGGAGATGGTCACTGTCGGCTTTTGCATGTGCCCACCGGCGCCGCTCCCAATCACCGAGACGTTTGTAAGGTACATCATGTTTTTCTTTACTGTTGAGTGGATCTTGCGCGTCGTTTGCTTCACATCGGATCCGAATGAGACCAAATCGCACATACGACAATTGTATGACTATATTACGTCGATGTCAATGATGCTCGACTTTTGGGCCTGTTTTCCATACTATCTCGAAAGTATCAATATACAGTCGCTGGTCAGCTTGAGATTGCTGCGACTTCTCCGGGTTTTCATGCTACTACGGTTGGGAATGTATAATTCCATGATGAAAACACTCACCAACGTCCTCACCAAGGCTGTGGAGTACTTGAAGCTTCTTGTATTATTCCTCATCTTCGGTGGCGTTCTCTTTGGATCCGTTGTGTATTGGGTGGAACGTGGGCACTGGAAGTACTTTGAACCTGCGGACAGTTATCAGTTTGTTAGAACAGCTGTGGATGGCGTGACGGAAGAAATCAGTCGTAAGTTCTACAGTATCATAATCTCGAGAGTCCGCAGGCGCTGTGGGTATACACGTGTACATCATCCTCTCACATAGTGGTTGCCTTTGAAATACAGCTTTTCGGTCCATCCCCAAAGCGATGTGGTGGTTTGTTGTGACCGCCACTACTGTCGGATACGGCGACACTTATCCTACCAGTACTGCTGGCCAGTGTTGTGCGGCACTAGCCATGCTCACGGGTGTTCTTGTCATTGCCTTCCCCGTGAGTATCTTTTCCGATTTATGGCACGAAGAAATGAAAAACAAACACGGAGGCAAAGACAGTTTTGATGACGATGGAAATGATTGGAATCAGACGATGGCACCAGCATCAAATGATAGCTCCAAGGTGGTGATGGACAAGAAAGACTTGAAAGCAATTGCTGAGTGTTTTCGTGTCATTCGGGAAAAGGAAGATCGGCTGTCGACGATACTTTCCAAGTACAATATGGATGGAGAAATGAAAGAAATTCTCTAGTATCAACTTTCCATGCAGCTACTGATACAACTGATACAATGGGATGCTTGCACTGCTTCATAATTGGGAATTGCATCCAATTCTCGAAGTGTTGGGCCATCTCTCAAGTCCGTCGTCGGCGAAGGGCCGTTTGCCTGACCAATGGGGTTTCTTCGCTTTCTGGTATGGCGGAAAGGGTGACAACGCTGCTATTATTTCTCGGGCTTGCCGCACTTTCATCTGCTCGGATAATCGGCTTGGTCACTGATCGTGGTAGAAACAGTAAACGCCCCAATACCAAACCGAGCAATAGGCTCCCAAATAGTTCCACACTGTACATCATTGTAACCATCATCGCAATATATCCTAGCCACTGTTGTAGCGCATATAGCAGAGGCATTGTAAACTTTCGTAGGCGTCCTGTGCCAAGAAAAGGACGAAGCCAAGTTTGAAAGTTTGTAACTGCTTCAGTCATCATTCCCAGTAGAAACGTATACACCATCGCACCCGTAAACTTTCCGCTGTCGTCGAGTTTCCATGCTGGGACAAAGTAATTCAAACAATCAGGCTTGGTGTCGTGCTTTCCAAGGGACCATTGGAAGCCACCCATTGCCATAACCATGAACATACCATTGCAGAACTTGTCGCCTGATGGCAACTCTAAGGGCTGGATGTACCATTCTGCATTGTCTGGAGCACTAACACTTCCTTCTAGCGCCCGTTGCCAATGACTTGAATTCTTGATGAGCCAAATACTACCATTATCAGCTGCCATTCCGTCATGCGCTTTGAGGCCGGCAAGAATGAATGTTGAAGAATGGAAATTGAGTTGTGACAAGTCCGAGACTATCATAGGATTGCCATCAGAGACCAATTTCTTCCCAGTTTTGTCCTCAAGAAATTCCTTCAACATATCCATTTGATCACCAATTGTCAGTCTTTCACTTTCATTTTCATGGTGGCTGAGACGATGAAGTGGGACTTCTGTTATGCCCCGCGTGTGTAACCCTTCAAAATCTATTAGCGCTGATTTCTCAGTTGAAGCAAAAACACAGGCTGTACCAGCTGTGATAATTGCACCAAGGGTTCGTATCCTCATGATTGATTAAGTTGGCAATCTAAAACGTCTCTTCTTTTGCTCTATGTATCTCCTTCGATTATACAATGATGTAAATAATGCGGTTGTGTTCTTGTGGACTCACTTAGTCGTTTTGCAGGTGTCGACTCAGACGACTAATGCAAGTTGAACCTCTGCTTTATCTTTGATTCTCCCTTCATGGTATCAATGTTGGATTGTCTGCTGTTGCTGTTGTTGATATCCGTCTCTGCAAGCCAACAAAACAGCACTCAATGAGACACCAGTCATTCTTCAAGGCGCTACTCTGCATCTTTTGTTCATATTCTGTGCAATCTTTTGTCCCAACAACACAGTCAAGTCAATGTTTTTCATCGCCGACGGCATCCGAGAATAAGATCATAGTGGCCCTTCATGGGTGGTTTGATAACTTTTGGCAGACACCGGAAACGTCTTCATCTTCGCGGCAGATTGAATATCCAGAGCAGTATCCAGCAACCTACGAGCCAAACACTGCCAGCGTTGAAGGAGATGCTGGTGACGAAAACAAGGAATTCCTTCGACAACTGCTCAAGAATACCCAACTGGAGTCTAGACCCGTGGTTTTGGCATACGATGCCAACAAGAATGGTTGGACGGCTCAAGCATTTCATCGCGCCGTCGATGGCAAAGGAGCTTCAATCGTACTAGCAACAACATCGGATGGTCGGAGCATTGGTGGATATAACCCCAAAGGTTGGGCTTCCTTGGGTGGTGCTCGGCCGTCTGTGGCATCCTTTCTCTTTTATACAAAGTCGTCTGATAAACAGCAACAACAATCCTGGCAAAAACTCCAAAAGGTAGGTGGTGGTGGATTGGCCTGTGCCAAGGATGATCCAGATTGTGGAGTTTGGTTCGGTCCCGACGCTCTGGTCATTCCACTTTTGGACGATGGAAGCAATCGAATAGCGCAGAGCAAACTGGGGCCATATTTTGAACGTGGACCGGGTAACTTGCCTAGTTTATTCTCAGGTGGAAGCACCGAACTAAAAGACCTGAAGATCTATGTTGGGGTATATGACTCAACAGAAGAGATACCATATTCAGGGGGTGTGTTGGATATGACTTCTGGATAGTTAGTTTCGAATATGATTACTCTTTGAAGGGGATCAATATTATTTCGATTCTAGATTGATATGGAACACAAGTGCCGAAATGAAATGATATCTTGATATATAAAAGTTGCTGTTAATAGTGTACATATTATATGATTCTAGCCCACATGATTGTGGAAATATATGGTTTGTTGGTCGTTTATATCCAGACTTCAGGGTTGCATTTAGAAGCCTCCGTGCGAGTTGCTTCGGTGGCATCCCAAATGCCCTTGTTGTAGGCTGCTTGAGCAGACTTGGATGTGTAAATCTTGTTGAACTTTTCGACCCATTGATCATTCAATACTCTGTTCTTTCGTTGTTCCTTCAAGATTGCATTGACAACAAAGTGTATTCTTTGCTTTCGCTTGCTTCGTGCTTCGGGCATGAGGTTCTCCAATCCACGGAAATAGTCCTTGTCCGAGATTGGGAAATTGCCTTCCGTCACCATGGCGTCGAGTGTGTAGAAGTTTTCTTGTTCAATGCGTCGAAAGTCTTTCTTGTTCATCCAATAGGCTTCTTTTTCTTTCTTCTTCATGTCCTTGGCATGTGGGATTAGATACAAGTCCGACATGACCGAGAAGGAAACCGATTTCTTTTGGCGCCCTTCGTGTTCTTTAAAAAACGATGATGGCGATGATGATCGTTCAAACGATGATGGAGATTCATCTAGATAGAAGTTGGTTTCGTCAATAAGTGGTGCCATTGTTGTTGTTGTTGGTTTCGTGTTGTGGTTGTTGTGTCAGTTTTGTTGTTTGTGGTTTGTGGTTTTGTGTTCCTGTCGTGGAAGTTTTGAGAGATGTGGAAAAGGTGATGGCGTTCTCACTCGGAAAGTTTTGACTCTTGTGGGATTTGATGCGATCGCCAAGGTTGGATGTGATTGGCCGTTTTGGACACTCGGAACCGGTTTTGACCTAGTCGGTTTAATCGATAAAATTCGGTTATGCGTTAACCAAATTTTACTTAGGGGCAATTTGCACCCATCGGGAATCATCAGTCACATTTTGGTCGCGAACGACTTGTGCTGCATCCTCTTCCGTCCACTAACCCACGACTGTAAAGCGGTTTTGGTACGCACGTTTGGCGACTGGAGATGCTTTGGCGAAAGGAACTTCTGGATTTTTGGGATCAAGATCCGATCTCGCTCTATTTACATTCGCAAGTCATTCGTTTTATACTACATAATCCGGCGACAGCGGAATAACGTTTGGCGACTGAAGCACTTAGGATATCTAAGAAACCGAAGAAGGTTTTCTTGGTCTTCGGTTTCTTGGCGAATGAAAGCTTGCTTAGCTAGATCTGTGGTTTCGTGTCGACATTGAATCGAATGTATACTACTCTTTCTAATTCTAAGAGCATTTATCTGTTCAGCAACTTCTCGCTTGCTGGATAGTCGTACATCTCTATTGGAACAGTACCACCAGGTGACGACGATGGTTGAAGATTGGAAAAAACTAGTATTATTAGTACTAGTGATGTTCTTGATTCCATGATGCCGGTCAAGATACTTTCGTGAAAATTGCTTGTTGTCGAACTTGTTCAAATTCTTGTTCTTTTTTTCGTTTCTGCAATCTTTCGTGGATGGAGGTGGTAGACAACCCATGTTTTGACACACACTCCTCCTCCAGTGGTAAGAAAACCAGGTCCTGCACGTGGAGGGCAAATCCCGCCCGTCCGCCTGCATGCCAATGATATATATATGCCATTCTACGTGATTGAAACTAGGCCCAACCTTCCACCTGATGAGCCCGTCAGCCCGTCTCATCTAATTGTAAATCGTGTTTGGACTTCTTCGAAACGACAAAGAGCGCATGATCAGATGAAAACACCACGAACATACTGTATTCCATAGTTCCAATTCTCAGTAGACAATTCAAGCTGCTAGGAATCAATCAACACAACGTTCAAACAGTCTAGTTATCACGATACACATGATTCATAAGAAAGAAACGGTTGCTGGTCAAGAGCATGGGGAAGTACTGCTTGAACACGATTCCGACGGCAGTGTGGAAGTGCTAAGTCAAAACTCGACAATCACGTACGAAATTGGAGATCATGTCTACCGATGGCAGTCGTTTTTGGGAGTGCCATTTCATACACAACAACATGGAATTGTAGTGGCATGCGAGAGCGACTCTATAATATTGGCTTTGGTGCGAAAGCAGTATGCCTTTGATTCGGGTGTGATAGACACCGTGCTGAAAGATGATGCGGATGCGGAATTCTGCATGTTCCGAGAACGAATACCTCTGCACGAGGCCCGAGAATCCTGGCATAAGATTCCCTATGGAGTCCCATGGACGAAGCGATTGTTTACCAGAGCCGGAACAGCCAATCCCATCAATGCAGACCCTGTGGAAGAAGTCATGAGCCGGATTGCCTTTGTCTGGAAAAATTCTGCATTGTTGAGGAATATGGGTATGGAGCATACCAGCGAAAAAGACATTAGTGAATGTGTCGTTGTTTGGTGTAAGACGGGGAACTTTCATTCCTATCATGGACTTGCTAAAGTGGGTCATCATGGCGCTGATATGGGCTCGAATGCTACAATGGCAGGCAGTATTGTCTCTCAGATCGTCGCGAGTGCAGTAGTACCCATTGCCGCTCCAGTCTTTGTGGTATATGACCTCGCCAATACGGTGAAAAGCATGCGAGCAAGCCAACAATGCCAAAAGGAATGGCGACGGATAACATGGGAATGGAATGATCGTTATTCAGTGACCAAAACTTTGAAAGCAGAGTCACATGATGATCCAACGCAACGAGAAGAGGACCAATCAACAACGGAGCATTCCGTTGCAAATTAAAAGTAGAGTTGGTGCTGAAGTCGTGTCAGCATCTTCGAATGATCGTTATTCAGTGACCAAAACTTTGAAAGCAGAGTCACATTATGATCCAACGCAACGAGAAGAGGACCAATCAATAAAGGAGCATTCCGTTGCAAATTGAAATTAGAGAGTTGATGCTAAAGCCGTGTCGGCATCTTCAAATGAACGCTGTTTCGTGACCAAAACTTTGAAAGCAGAGTCACATGATGACCCAACGCAACCAGAAGAGGACCAATCAATAACGGAGCATTCCGTTGCCAACTGAAAATATAGAGTTGATGCTGAAGCCGTGTCAGTATCTTTTTATATGTTATTAGTATTCTGTATAGTAAAGTAGCCAAGAAGATTTAGAATTGACCCAATTTCATAATTATCGATTTAGATCAATCTTCACTATAGCTAGTAGGATGCCAATGCAGGTTGCCCACGTTCTCCAACAATTCTCTCTCCAGTTGCCACAGATTCACCATTAGCATCCAGAATGGTCATTGCTTTCCCATCAGCAGAAAAGTTTATGGCAGCCCATCCAGTTGCCATGCTCTGTCTGATCGCCTTCTCCACCACATCGTAGGGAGGAATGGGTTTGCTTCGCGTGCTCGACACCACATCGCTTCCTTCGACGGAAGACATCGAAATTCCGTTTTCGGTAGTATCAAAGTTCTTTCCAATGGATAGAATGTTGCATACCACGACTGTCAACGTCACTTTGTCGTCTTTGGTGGGATTCACCGTCAGCTTAATCTCCCTGCCGTCACCACCTTCCGTCGGAATTATCGTAGTCCCAGATTCATCTTTGGCTTGGACAATATTGTAGGTCTTACGCATAAAATTGGGATCAGTGTAACCTTTGATAATGTGTGGTGGGATCTCGGCCGTGACCGTGGCCGTGACGGTCACCTCTCCTGTCATGGACAAGACAGGGTGAAAAGCTTCGTTTTCCTTTGGTACACGAAAGCCAGTTCCCAAACATTCGCCATCGAGATAGTAAGTCACCTCAATAAAGTCGCCACTTAATACATATTCCACGATGACTCTATCTCCCGCTTTGAGAAAGGGCCCGAAGCTTGTTTTCAATGCTGCCATTCCGTTGGTTAGATTCCCATTGTAAAGCATACCTTTGGTTCCATAACCAACCTTCAAATTTGATAGCTTGGCAACTCCAACGCTCAAGCTGGATCCTTTGGTCTTTTCGTCCACAAGAACTTCTAGAAAGAATGAATTTGCTGGTGGATCCAGTTCGTACAAGAAATTGGAAGGCCTAGTCTTCGTGGTTTTCATGGCTAAAGTTTGTGTTTCTTCGCTGACATCCAAAGAGAATGTCATCTGCTTGTCACCAAAGGATGGATCATCCGAACCATCGCTCTTCCATTGGCCAGCTAGTACTGACATTTTGTAATTGGATTTGTTTTGATTTGATTCAATCTATTGAAATGTGTGGGCTGCAGAAACAATGAAGGGTGCAGTCTACAGTACGTATCTTGTCACCATGCACGACTGCATCTGCGGTCATTTTCTTTGCGGATCGCGATATGATGATTCCCATTCGTATCTTGGTCTTTCCGTCGACGGACACTCATTTTAACTTCTAGTAGAAAATATTTTTATAGCAGGGCAGGGACAGTACCTGGTACTGTACCCCATTGGCATTATGATTCTTCCAGTATAACTGACGCTGCCTTCTTTTTCTTCTTCTTCTTTTTCGGAGTTGCTGTTTCCTCCAAAATATCCGAATCCTCCAAAAGGGCTGTGCCCGTCATCATTGACTTGGCTTTCTTGCTCTTCTTTTTCGGGGTCTTTTTCGGACTTGCCATTTCCTCCAATACATCCGTTTCCTCCAAAAGGACTGTGTCCGTCATGATTGACTTGGCCTTCTTGTTCTTTTTCGGGGTCTTTTTCGGAGTCGCCGTTTCCTCCAGCAACCCTGCACTTGCTATGGGCATCATTGACTGCCGGCTCTTTGTCGGGGTCTTTTTTGGAGTTGCCGTTTCCTCCAACAATCCTGCGTTTGCTATGGGCATCATTGACTGACGGTTCTTTGTCGGAGTCTTTTTCGGACTTGCCATTTCATCCAAAAATTCCTGATTCGTCATCATTGACTTCCTATACTTTGAAGGACTCTTTGCCATAAAATCCATTTGCTGCTGCACCATTTCACTTTTCCTTCGCCCTGTTATATCAATTTCCACCTCTTTTTCATCTTTGATTCCCGCAATGACTCCTTTGTCTAGAGTGTAATCGACATTGTACGTTGTCACCTTGACCTTTCCATACTTCTCTTCCACAGTCTTCTTCCAGTCGACTGGAATATATGATTTCTTGACATGAATAGTATCGTCATGCTTGATACCGCAATCTTTCAGAGACTTGTCTTCTTCCTCAAGCTTCTCATCATTGAATGTCATACGTTGCTTATCTTTCTCGATCCCAATCTTGTCTTGGATCAACATGGCAACATCGTGGATAATATCGTTTTCCTCCATGTAGAAGGTGTAAATCTTGCCGTTTGCTCCTCTCGTGTCATCTTGGATGTTCACCTTCATCGCTTGGGCGATGAAGACAGTGTCACCATGTTTGATACCACAGATTTTAAATGAGTCCATGTCACTACACCGTCGATCGTTGAATATCAAAATTTGGTCGTTCAAAGGAATATCTTTCATATCCTTCACCTTCTGCTTGATGCGTTGACACTTGTCACTCGGATCGACAGTCATCATGAAGGTGTCACCCTGGAAGGTCTTGACGGTAATCATCATTTGAACCAAATGGATAGTCGACTGGTGCTTGATACCATAATCCTTCAACGATGTACCAACGTCTTTATCGTAGATTAATGTCTCGTCATATGACAAAAGCTGCTTCTTCTTGGGAATCCCTACTTCATCTGCGATCATGTCCATAACCTTGCTAATTGGGAAAGTTTCCTGTGTATAAAACATATATACTTTACCGTCCCCCTTTTTGGTATCATCTTGGACATTGATCTTCATATGCTCTTCGATTATGAGTTTGTCAAGGTGCTGAATTCCGCATCCTACAAGTGTCTGATTCATATCGTCGAGACGCTTCTCGTCGAAGAATAAGACTTGGTCAATAAGAGGAATGTCAGTCATATCAAGTACTCGGTCTTTGATGCTTTGTAGCGTATCAGTCTGCTCAACTTCAAAGTCGAATTTATCGCCTTGAAATGTCTTGACGGCAACCGTCATTTGGATTGCGTGAATCGTCGTTTTGTGCTTGATACCGTAATCCTTCAATGTTGTACCCATATCTTTGATACCGATAAGCGACTCCTCGTAGGATAGAAGCTGTATTTCCTTCGGAATTCCCACTTCAGCCGATATCATCATTGCAATCTTGCTGATTGCATCACTCTCCTCTGTATAGAACAGATAAGTCTTCCCGCCCCCGTTTTTGGTATCATCTTGGACAGTAATCTTCATGTGTTCCTCGACCTTTACTGTATCCATATGATGGATTCCGCAGTCTGTAAGCGACAGGGTCTTATCACTGAGACGCTCGTCGCCGTACCACAAAATCTGATCCTTCAAAGGAATGCCCTTCATTTCCTTTATTCGATCCTTGATATCCTTCACCTTATCGGTTTTCTCCACGTCCATATTGAATTTGTCACCCTGGAATGTGTTAATTTTTATTTGCATTTGGATCGCGTGAATGGTCGACTTGTGCTTTATTCCATAATCTTTCAGTGTTGTACCCATATCTTCCTCCGAAATCAAAGATTCTTGATACGATAACAGCTGATCACCCTTGGGAATACCCACTTCATCTGCTATCATTTTTGTAATCTTGCTGATTGGATAAGTCTCTTCGGTGTAAAAGGTGTAGACCTTGCCGCCTCCATTCTTGGTATCATTTTTGACAAGAACCTTCATATGTTCCTCTATTACCAACTTGTCTAAATGTTCAATCCCACAGTCCAAAAGCGTCCTGTCTGTGTCATCGAGGCGGTTGCCATTGAACCATAAAAGTTGGTCTTTCAATGGAATGCCCTTCATTTCCAATACTCGGTCCTTGATGCTCTGTAGACTATCGGTCGGTTCGACTGACAAATCAAATGTGTCGCCTTGAAATGTTTTGATGCTGACAATCATCTGCACCAAGCGAATAGTCGACTTGTGTTTGATGCCGTAATTCTTCAGTGTTGAATCCATGTCTTTCTCAAAGATCAAAGAGTCCTCGTACGATAAGATTTGATCGTCTCTCGGAATGCCCACTTCACCGACTATCATCTCCGCAATCTTGCTAATGGGAAAAGTTTCTTCCGTGTAGAACAGGTAAGTCTTGCCACCTCCATTCTTGGTGTCATCCTGGACAATAATCTTCATATGCTCCTCGATGACAAGTTTGTCATTGTGTTCGATACCACAGTCTACAAGAGTCAGGCTTGTATCATCAAGACGGTCTCCGTTGAAGAAAACGAGTTGGTCTTTCAATGGAATTTCCTTCTTCTCCATAATTCTCTCCTTGATGCTTTGCAGTGTATCTGTTCGTTCCACGTCCATCTTGAATTTGTCACCTTGAAAAGTGTTGACTTTGATTTTCATCTGAAGCGCATGGATTTTTGACTTGTGTTCGATACCATATTCCTTCAATGACATACCCATATCCTTATCCTCGATCAAAGAATCCTTGAACGAAAGCAGCTGCGTCTCCTTCGGAATGCCCAATTCATCGACAATCATTTGCGCAATTTTGTCGATAGGATCAGTCTCTTCTGTATAGAATGTATAAACTTCACCACCACCGTTTCTCGTATCATCCTTCACGAACACCTTCATATGCTCTTCGATGACGAATTTATCCAGATGTGCAACCCCGCAATCCAAAAGTGTGGGCTTTGTATCATCCTGACGCTTATCGTCGTACCAAAGAATTTGATCTTTCATTGGAATGCCCTTCATTTCCAATACTCGGTCCTTGATGCTTTGCAGCGTATCTGTTAGTTCAACCGACAAATCGAATTCGTCTCCTTGGAATGTTGTGACGTGGACAATCATCTGGACTAAGTGAATAGTCGACTTGTGCTTGATACCATAATTCTTTAAGGTGGTTCCCATGTCCTGGTCATCGAGTAATGACTGCTGGTAAGAGAGGATTTGATCATCCCTAGAAATTCCTACTTCTTCTACTATCATCTCGGATATCTTGCTGATGGGATAAGTTTCCTCTGTGTACAATACATAAGTCTTGCCGCCTCCATTCTTGGTGTCATCTTGGACAATAACCTTCATATGTTCTTCGACCACAATTCCGTCGAGATGATAGATGCCGCAGTCCAGAAGAGTCTGGTCCATATCACCGAGGCGCTTGTTATTGAATAATGGGATTTGGTCGACCAATGGAATGCCTTTCATTTCTAATATTCTGTCCTTAATGCTTTGCAATGAATCAGTTGGTTCAACTGGCAAATCGAACGTGTCACCTTGGAATGTTTGGATATTGATCATCATTTGGACCAAATGGATAGTAGATTTGTGCTTGATTCCATAATCCTTTAACGTTGTATTCATGGAATCCTCATTGATCATTGACTCGCTATATGAGAGCAGTTGGTCGCCCTCGGGAATGCCAACTTCGTCTGCAATCATTGCCGAAATCTTGCTCATGGGATAAGTTTCTTCGGTATAGAATACGTACGTCTTACCGCCTCCATTATTAGTATCATCTTGGACGATGACCTTCATATGTTCTTCGACTTCCAGTTTGTCATTGTGCTGAATTCCACAATCTACAAGTGTCTTGTCCGTATCATCGAGGCGATCCTCAAAAAACATCAAGATTTGATCTTTCAATGGGATTCCCTTCTTTTCCATAACTCTCTCTTTGATGCTTTGTACAGTATCCGTTTGTTCAACGTCCAGCTTGAATTTGTCGCCTTGGAATGTCTTGATTCGGATCTTCATCTGTTCAAGATCCAGCATCGATTGATGCTTCAAACCACACTCCCTCAAAGTCCTGCCGTTTTTAATCAGCATTTCTCCTTCAAACGATAACAGCTGTTCGTGCATTGGAATCCCAATAACATCCACAATTGTATTCTTGATGTCCTCAATTGCGTCGGTTGCTTCGTATACAAAGGTATACATTTTTCCTTGGCCTTTGTTGGTACCATCCTTAACGAGTATTGTAAGTGGGTTCAAAACCAGAGTATCGCGATGTTTAATTCCACAGTCAGAAAGCTTGGAGTTGTTAGTGAGAGACTCGCCATCGGCAGTAAGGATGATCTCATCCAACGGAACGGCCTTTTGTTCAAATATTTGCCTTTTGATATCAGCAACTGTGTCCTTTGGTTCGACCATCAGCTCAAATATATCGCCCTTGATTGTCTTGATGAATATGGTCATGGGCTCAAGGTCGATAATTGACTTGTGCTTGATTCCATAATCGAAAAGGGTCTGCGAATTGTCATTCAGAGCCGTTTGCCCAAACAACATGTACTGATCCTTTGCTGGTATGGCTTCTTGATATTCTATCCTTTTCTTTATGTCACCGACGCTATCCAAAGGTTGCACGTTATCAACTAGGAATTTTCGCCCCGTGGTGTCGCGGACGTATATATTCATGGGCTCCTGGAACACATTTCGCTCGCCATGTATCGTAAACCGTTGGGTGTCTCTGTCGAGACCTGCTTCAGCTTCCACCTTGGCTTGGACATCACTGATTGTGTCATTTGGATCAACCTCTACTACTACTTTCTCGCCCTTGGGAGTAAATACTTGTATCCTCATAGTGGTCCTCGTAGTGGTGAGACCTACTATGATGCGTTGGCGTGTTTGTTTTTGTAATAGAGGTTTTTAATACATAGTTTTTGTCAGTCTTGGTTTGGACATTCATAGTCACCAGACTTTGGTCGAAGTGGTCAAACTATGATTCCGCGAGTGATCGACAATACCGTACCGGTATGGGGAATAGGGATACGTACCACTTTATTACTGTAGCTTCTACCGGTGTAACCAACTATATTTTTTCGATTTTGTACTTTTTTACATTCTTATATTTTTCACTATTCTTCTTCGTTTTTACTTTTTCGCTGACTTCATGCTTTCCCCTTCTACCAGTTCTGTCACTGGGTTCCTACTTGTCTTCTTTTTCCAAATCTGCTTTTTCCAACTCTGCTAGTTTCTCTTTACTCACTGCTACGTCGTCCAAGAATTCCTTCATAGACCTCCTTCCCTTCTTCGGGCTCTTCTTCGGACTCTTTGCTCTCTCCGCCATGAATTCCTTTTGCTGGTCCGCCATCTCACTTCTCCTTCGTCCTGTGACGTCAATGGTCACCTCTTTTTCGCCCTTTATACCCGCAATGACACCTTTGTCTAGCGTGTAGTCGACATTGTAGGTTGTCACCTTGACCTTTCCATACTTCTCTTCAACAGTCTTCTTCCAGTCGACTGGAATATATGATTTCTTGACATGAATCGTATCGTCGTGCTTGATACCGCAATCTTTCAGGGACTTGTCTTCTTCCTCAAGCTTCTCGTCCTTGAATGTCATGCGTTGCTTATCTTTCTCAATCCCGATCTTATTTTGGATCAACATGGCAACCATATGGATAGTGTCGTTCTCCTCCATGTAAAAGGTATACACCTTTTCATTTGCTCCTCTCGTATCATCTTGGATATTCACCTTCATTGCTTGGTTGATAAAGACAGTGTCACCATGCTTGATTCCACAGTCTTTCATCGAATCCATGTCACTGACACGTTGGTCATTGAATATCAAAATTTGGTCGTTCAAAGGAATGTCTTTCACATCCTTCACCTTTGTTTTGATTCGTCGACACTTGTCGCTTGGGTCGACAGTCATCATAAAGGCGTCGCCCTGGAAGGTCTTGACATTAATCATCATTTGGACCAAGAATATTGTTGATTTGTGCTTGATACCATAGTCCTTGAGAGTGGTGCCCAAGTCTTTGTCAAAGATCAACGAGTCGGCATACGACAATAACTGCTTCTTCTGAGGAATTCCCACTTCTTCCGCAATCATATCCGTGATTTTGCTGATGCTGAATGTCTCTTCAGTGTAAAAGGTGTATACCTTGCCGCCTCCATTCTTGGTGTCATCCTGAACGAACACCTTCATGTGTTCTTCGACTGTCATTGTGTCCAAGTGTTGGATTCCACAATCCGCTAGCGACTTGTTTGGATCATTAAGACGCTCGTCATTGAACAGTATGATTTGATCTTTCAATGGAATTTCCTTCATTTCCGTGATTCGATCCTTGATGCTCTGTACCGTATCCGTTGGCTCAACTGCCAAGGGGAAGGTGTCGCCTTGGAATGTTTTGATATTGACGATCATCGGCACCAAGTGAATAGTTGTCTTGTGTTTGATACCATAATCCTTCAACGTGGTAGCCACATCCTTTTCGATGATAAATCGTTCTTCATAGGATAAGAGTTGTTTTTCCTTGGGCATGCCAACTTCGTCGGCAATCATATCCATGACCCGACTGATTGGGTATGTCTCTTCGGTATACAATGTGTATACCTTACCACCTCCCTCCTTGGTATCATCCTGTACAAGTACCTTCATGTGCTCCTCTACCACTAGTTTATCGAGATGATGAATGCCACAGTCGAACAGTGTCATATCGATATCCTTCAGTTGCTCGCCAGTGGGGGACTCAACATCCCCTTTTAGTGGGAGTTTTTTACCATTGAACAGCAAGATTTGATCTTTCATAGGAATGCCCTTCTTTTCCATAATTTTCTCCTTGATATCCTCAATAGTATCGGTTTGTTCGACGTCCATCTTGAACTTGTCGCCATTGAACGTGCTGACTTTGATTTTCATCTGTTCCAGATCGACCGTCGACTCATGCTTGAGATTGCATTCTCTTAATGTCTTGCCAGGCTCCACTAGCATCTCGCCTTGAAAGAATAGAAGTTGCTCTTGTACCGGAATCCCAATTTTACTGCTGCTAGCAATGATCTTCTTGATGGCCTCGACTTTGTCGGTCGGCTCGAATTCAAAGGTATGCACCTTGCCTTTTCCCCTGTTGGTGCCATTCTTGACATGTATTTTGATTTTCTCGAGATTCAAGGTATCTCTATGCCGAACTCCGCATTCGGAAAGTTTGGATTCATCTTTGATGCTTTCTCCATTGAATGTCAGTATGATTTCATCAAGTGGAATCTTCTTGGTCTCATTAATTTGCTTCTTGACATCCGCGACTGTGTCATTTGGATCGACAACCAACTCAAAGACTTCACCCTTGGTAGTCTTAATATTGATCTTCATTGGCTCCAGATCGAGCCATGCTCTATGCTTAATCCCGTAGTCGAAAAGTTTTTTTGTCCCGTCGTTGAGTGGGGTTTCGCCAAACAAGAGGTATTGATCATCTGCAGGAATGTTTTCTTGAGCCTCCAGTCTTTTCTTGATATCATCGATGCTATCCAGAGGTTCAACATTGTCAATAAGGAATTTACTTCCCTTGCTATCCCGAATGTAGATCTTCATGGGTTCCAAGAACACATTTCGGTCGCCATGTATCGTAAATCGTTGGGTCTCTTTTTCGAGACCCGTTTCGGTCTCGACCTGTGCCATCACATCCTTGATGGAAGAGTTCGGGTCCACATCCACTTCCACCTTCTTTCCTCGAGGATCAAAGACTTGTATCCGTATCATTATAGTGTAAGACTCTTCAGTGTATTGTGCTTATTGGAAAGGTGATTTTTTGTCAAAGTGTATGTTTGTTACTTGTCACTGTTATTGTCGTATCACAATTCACCTAAAATCACCTCGCCGAATACTTGCCAAAAGACCCAAGACTCCGGGTTCCTATGCCAGTTTGGATGTCCTTCACCTGTCACGCTTTGATCACAATAATGGATACGGATTCGCTTTTCCAATTTCAATTGGAAGTGATGGGAGTCCCATCTACTTCCATGTCCAGTGAAAGCCGTGCAACATATATATGATGTGAACGAATGGAATATTGCGATCAACAAAAGTAGCGGTGCCGATTTAGGCACGATCGACCAAAGCACCAATTGGATGATGATTGGTCCATAAAATCCATCAATCACAAAAGCTTTCTTGTCAAAACAATAATATTACTACAATTTTTTTACCAAGTAATGATGTCAAGCAATGAGAAACTCCACGACATCGACTTGAAAGCGGAAAAAGAACAGGAAGCATCATCATCATTAACGTCCTCACTACTACCATACTCCTCCCAACAATCCGAATGGTGGTTTCCCATTTGGTGGGCTCACAACCGAATGAGATGGTCCCATCTTTCTGCATGCTTGCGACTGCCCGTGTTTCCGGCCTGTTTGGGAGCAAGGCTTCCAAGCACAACTATTGGACAAGCGTTACTTTATACCATCATCTTGCTCCAACTACCTGTTGCTTTGTATTACTCCTTGGTCATGGAGAGTGGTGGCGAGGATGTTGTGGAAGGTTCTGGAGGTCTTGCCCAAGTCTCACTTTTGGTAGCCTTTGGTCTGGGACAAAAACAAATTGCTTCCGTGGCAATTTACTTGTTCGGACTCAGCTTTGATCGCATGATTCCCTTTCACAAGATTGCATCCATTATCGCTGTAGCAGTGGCAACCTTGCATGGATGGATGGCCTATGCGAATCGATTCGATCTCGATGGGGATTCCGGCGATGCGGCCCCCGATATTGCAGCTGCTGCGAATGCAGGTGAGCCAATGACATTGAGCAGTGTGGTGGAATGGTTCATCACTGGGTCGGACAACTGGTCGGGAACCTATCTGACTCTAGCCATGGCGCTCTTGACTGTCACCAGTATGTTTGCCATCCTACGTCGCAAAACATACTACTTTTGGCTGTTATCCCATATCCTGTTCAGTGTGGCACTTCTTGTAATGGGGATAATTCACTTTGGAGTCTCGGTGCCGTTGGTCATTGCATGGGCTGCGGATGTCTTATATCGATATGCCTACAAGGCAGGCTGGAGGTATCCCCACAAGGGAACCGTCAAGCAACTTAGTGAAACTGGAATTGTCCGCCTCTCTTGGCCAAAGACAAGTTCCTTCTTTTATCAACCTGGGCAGTTTGTCAAGATTGGGCTCCCATTCGCGGATAAGCTTGTCTTTCATCCATTGTCAATCGCCTCCGCTCCTGAAGTGGATGAGGATGAAGTGGTAGCCTACGTTCGCGCGTCAGGTCCATGGACTAATCGCCTGCTCGAATATTCCATACTGTCGTCATCCAATAAGACAAGCAGTAGGGACGTTTCCTCGGGAAGTCCTGACGCTACAAAAGATGTGCGATTGTTTGTGGAAGGTCCGTACGGATCCATGGGAATTGACCTGTATGCACCAGAGCGGAAGCATGTAGTCTTGTGCATTGGCGGTGGAGTCGGCGGTTCCACTTGTCTCAGCATCGCAAAGTGGCTGCTAACAAAGGACAAGGTCGCCAAGCTTCGCTTTGTGTGGTCTGTTCGCGAATGGGAGCTCGTCAAAGATGCGTTGCCAGATGCTTTGTGGCACAACCATTCTGCAAGCACAGTTGCTATCAGCAAGCCAAATTCGAAGTTTGCCCCATCACAGCTCCTAGAAAGCACACAAAGCGTCAAGGATGAAGAGAACCAGAGAAGCAAAAGAAACTTGAACAATGGCAGAAGCGGGCGATTGGTCGAGACAGACCTGTATTTGACATCCGTACCGGCTGATTCACCACCCTCGGAAAAAACTCCAACTGCGACTGTGTTTCATGGCAAAAGACCACAATGGGACCAAATCTTTGAGCAAACTCGAAAGGATGCCTTTCGATTGGGATATTCTCGAGTTTCGGTGGTTTGCTGTGGACCGATGATTGAAGAGATACAGCATGCTTGCCGGAAGTACTCTTGCAGCGATGGCGATGACGTCCGTGTCACCTTTGATTTGCACGAGGAAAGTTTCGAGCTCTAGGGGAGTAGTGCCAATCGTGATAATCTATAGTTTTCAGGTTAACAGTACATGATACCTATGATATTGTTTAGTGGTGGAACAGACCGAAGGACGGAGGTCTTTGATATGTAGTGTAATACAGTACCTCCTTGTAGTAGCCTACCACTGCAGTAACAAGGATCAGTTGCGCGCTGGCACAATTTGTACAGTGAATGGCTGCAAAAGAGACGGCTCTAGTCGGTTTGTAAGATTATGCAAAAATCACCAAAAGAATACAACACCTGGGATTCCAACGTGGTCCCCCACCGTAGTACTAACCAGGCCCGAACATGCTTAACTTCGCTGAGCGGACGGGAAGCGGTGCTGTCATGTTGGTATGGTCGTATCCAACAAGACTGCCGTTTCTTTGTTATGCAAAATGTGTATTTTATGTGATGCCGGAGGATTTGATGATGATGAAGGACGACCTGAATCAAACACTTCATTTTGGTTGAGGGCGCATTACCTCATCACTAACCAACCTATGCAAGGAAGTGCTGCTACCTGGATCATCACCTCTCTTTCAAACACAACTTGAAAGCATAGAGATGAAGTCGCAAAATGGTCTTCATCTTCGCGAAGAGGCTTTGGGTAAGTTTCCACCAAGCATCTGGAGTGACGTGTTGATAAGAATAATGAGTTCCACAATATGAATCTTCAGAGAACTCATATTTTTTCCCTTGTTTCAAAGCTGGTTTGAGCGCTGGAATAATCGGGACAGTCATTGGCTTCCCCTTTGATTTGGTGAAGACTCGGATGCAGACTGGAAGTACAAGTCAAACCTCCATTTTCAAAGTCGGCCGAAACGTTGTGAGAAAGGAAGGGATGCTCGCACTTTACAAAGGATTGTGGCCACCTCTCATCTCCATTTCCATCCTGACCACGATAACCTTTCCGCAATATGCGTTTTGGAGACAACTGTATGGTGCCAAGCCTGGATGGGATTATCGAAATAGTCTGGCTGGGATCTCTTGTGGCCCCATTGGTGGCATCTTTTCGACGGTTGAAAACCTTGTCAAGGTGAGTGCGCCAAGATATCGGGTCGTTTTGGCAACATCGGAACGCTATACTCACCGCAATACTCACGCTTGATCTATTTGAACGACTGCGTCATATAATGATTGTAGACTCAAATGCAACTGGACAACATCACAAAGAAGCAATACACGTCATCGTATCACTGTGTCAAGACACTCATACAAGAACATGGAGTTGGTGTTATTTACACGGGACACACCATCAACACTTTGTGGCAGGTTATATTCCTTGCAAATTATTTCTTTGTATATGAAGGAGTTAGAGAAGAGCTATCAAAATCGTCCTTTGGAAACCTTCAAATGGCTGTACCAATTGCTGGAGGATGTGCTGGTGCTTCGGCGTGGGGATTAAGCTTTCCAGTCGATTCTGTTCGAGCGGGAGTGCAACGTCAATCGTTACCACCTAAGGATGGATTTCAGAAGGTGTTTTCGACGCTGATGAAAGAGCGTGGGATTATGGCGTTATACTCTGGAGCTAGGGTTTCCATTTATCGCGCCTTCCTTGTGAGCAGCATCCGCTTCAGCGTTTACGAGGGGGCATTGTGGCTCTTTGGAGTAGGACGAAACAGCCAGATCCATGGCGACTAGTGGAACGCATGAATACTCTAGGTTGCAGAAAAGCAGAAATCACCACCCTTGCATCCAAATAAACAGAGGACCGGAACTCTCTGAATCTCGGAGTCTCCAAAGCATCATGTTCGTCGAAATCCTTCTCCAAAGAACACACACCGATGCGCTGATGTGGATCAGCTGTTTCGAGAGCGACCGCAAGCTTAACGAGCTCCATTACAATCCTCGTCCCAAGCAGAAGATAACTTCAAGATAGCGGTGCGTGGGGTTGGCAATGAAGATGGCGGAATGAATCATTGTTTCTGCTCAGACTCCGCCAAGGTGATACCATCGCGGTGACTCAATCGAGATCTTAATCTATTTTTCCACGGCTTTTGCAGTGAACTACGTACGCTACGCACTTTCGATATTATCCAATGACATTGTTGTACGTACCCATACGGTACATAATGGATTAGGATTGTTCTACTACAGCACGAATTACTTTGAATTAATACAATCTCTAAATTATAGAAAAGACAGTTCATTCAAAGTCCTCAAGAAGATAAATGAACGCCCATCTCCACAAACCAATTTGAATAATTATCCTTCTGAGCCCGGCCAAAAACTTCTAGATGGTTCAATATGGGGCAGCTGTGTCCACAGTTTTGATGAGTAAACTTATTACGGGGTAAAAATGGTAGCAAGAAGATCATTGGTTAGAACAATGTTCATTGTCATGAAAAGGGAAACGTCATCAGTAAATTTACCTTGACGGTGCTGGAGGCTCCAAGATAACGCTTCGAATCGACATGGAGCAGCTGAAACATTTCTTCTCGCTTCCAATGTCCAGAATTGCAAATCAACTTCCAATCATCTCCATTGTCTCCCATTCCATCGCCTTCACCATAACCAGAAACTTCTTGCTGCCTTGACAAAGGTGATCGCACGTCGTGGGAATGCAAGTTCCGCAAGCTGTTGAGATGAGTCAACCTTAGAATGCTGCCGCATTGGATCTTCTCGGCAGGTTTACCAGATTTGCACGCCACGATTTCGTTGCCACGACTTTCGGGGTCGTTTGGTCCACGGATCCACCAGAGAGCGGTTGTCACTGTCGGATTTGCTACGGCAGTCACAATTTGCTGACCACTTCCACTTCCTAGTTGCTTTCCTGTTTCACTACTCAAGAAATGTTCTTTCTTAGTCTGAGCTTTTGATTCGTAGTGACTGAGCTTAACAGCAGAACCACATGTGACAAACTCTTCATCATCGTCTTTGTAGCAGTTGTTAAAAGCGGCACATCCGAAAGAGTGAGAAACCTGTTGCTGGATCCTCACAATTGCATAAATCAGGCAAGATGCCAGCCTTTATCGTTCCACAAAAGTGAAAACCCGCACATATTCCACGCATAAGATCCTACCTGCAAAAGCAATTGTGAATAAACAGAGTGTAACCAAAAGAATAGCTGAAAATCTAACCATTCTTCCTGCTTTCGTCTTCCAACTTGCGTCCGGTTTTCATAGTGAGAAAGATTACGATCGAAAAATGACGACACGATGACTTGTCTGGCGATGCAAGACGATCCAGTGTTGGTCGAACAAGTCAAACTACTAACTAGGAGGATGCATGCAGATTCAAATCAAAAGTTTTAAAAATCAATGGAAGTCCTCAAGAAGACAGATGAACACCCATCTCCACAGACCAATTCGCATAATTGTCCTTTTGAGCCCGGCCAAAAACTTCTAGATGGTTCAATATGGGACAGTTGTGTCCACAGTTTTGATGAGTAAACTGATGAACGAGAACGAGGTAAAAAAAGTAGTTAGAAGATCATTCGTTAGAACAACGATCATAGTCATGAATAGGATAACGTCATCATTGAAAAACGAACACATAGAAATTTACCTTGACGGTGCTGGAGGCTCCAAGATAACGCTTCGAATCGACATGGAGCAGCTGAAACATTTCTCCTCGCTTCCAATGTCCAGAATTGCAAATCAATTTCCAATCATCTCCATTGTCTCCCACTCCATCGCCTTGCCCGTAACCAGAAACTTCTTGTTGTCTCGACAAAGGTGACCGCACGTCGTGGGAATGCAAGTTTCGAAGGCTGTTGAGATGAGTCAACCTTAGAATGCTGCCACATTGGATCGTCTCGGCAGGCTTTCCAGACTTGCACGCCAAGATTTCGTTGAAACGACTTTCGGGATCGTTTGGTCCACGGATCCACCAGAGAGCGTTTGTGGTTGTCGGACTTGTCACGGCAGTCACAATTTGCTGACCACTTCCACTTCCAAGGTTCTTTCCTTCACTATTCAAAAAGTGTTCTTGCCGAGTCTGAGCTTTTGATTCGTAGTGACTGAGCTTAACAGCAGAACCGCATGTGACAAACTCTTCATCGTCGTCTTTGTAGCAGTTATTGAAAGGAGTGTATTCGAAAGAGTGAGACAGATATTGCTGTTACATCAGTGCAAATCATGTGACATGACAACCTTCCTCGTTCCACAAAACTGAAAACCCGCACATATTCCACGCATAAAATCCTACCTGCAAAAGTAACTGTGAATAAGCAGAGTGTAGCCACAAGGAGAGCTGAAAATCTAACCATTCTTCGATCTTCCGTCTTCCAACCTGGGTTCAGTCTGCAAGAAGTGAGAAAGAGATATGTACAGTATGTATTAATATTTTAATACATTATAATCATGATCGAAAAATGACGATGCGGGTAATCTGGCGATGCAAGACGCGTCTAACGAGTCAAACAAGGAGGAAACGAGAATCCCATCCAATCGGAGGATTTATCCACACACAATCGTCACTTGACAATAATGAAACCATGGTTGTTTGTCAGCTTGCTGGGGACCATCCAAATCCAATTGGCAATAGTCAAAGCTGCTGCATTTCTTTCCCCATGCTCGAATATACGCCACAGCGCTGACTATCGAAGAATACCTGGACGAGAATCCAGGAGCAAGCGTCATCAACACGTGGACATTTCAGAGACTGCTGATCGGGATCTTGGCCCCTTGGAAGAATGGGCATCCGCCTGTGGAGTTCAGCGCGCTAGTGGACTTCAATTGACTGGTGAAACGATAGATGGTGTTTTGGATGTCGCCCTCATGACCAACGAAAATCTTCCTGCAAAAAGTCCTGTCTTATTCATTCCCCAAGAAATGATACTTTCCAGCAATCAGGCGGTGCAAGAATTTGGACGGCAGGAGGAAGCAGAAAGTATTTTGTACAAAAATGGAGCGGAAACAGAGCTGCCACAATACTACTTGATGCTCAAGATTTTGTACGAATGGGAACGTGGCGACCAGAGTCCCTGGTTTCCTTATCTGAATTCATTGCCACGGTGGTTCTGCAATGGTGTCGGTATGACGGCCTTTTGTTACAAATGTATTCCTCCTCTAGTAGGTTCTCTAGCCCAAGCAGAGCGGGTGCGGCTGAACCGTTTGTCTGTCAAGAAGGTCCCTTTTTTGAGTGTGGAAACCCGCGGCAATCCCGACCTGTGGAAATGGGCGTTTCAGATTGTATCTACCCGCAGTTTCGAAGCCGACGATGGTAGTGGCGACCTGCGCATTGTCCCAATGGCGGATTTGGTCAATCATGGAACTAATGCCTCAGTTGAATACACCTACGATGCATCAGGCAACTGTCTTGTCCAAACAACCAGGGACACGCCCGCTGGGTCACCGCTTTGCATGAGCTATGCTGACCCAACCAATCCGTCGCACTTGCTGGCAAAGTATGGATTCTTGGACGAGTCATCTCCAGCCACATTCTGCAAAATCTTTGTACCACACGTCAATGACGAACTGATCAACCTTGGCTATGCATATGATCGCATGTTATTCTACAAGGAATCAGGAGACGTGTCATCCGAAGTATGGGATGTCTTGTTGTATCAAGTACTGACAGAACAAGGACAGTTGGAGCAGCGAAACGAGTTCTACCAAGCGCATCTCTGTCTCCAACAATCAGGAGATGGAAATGCGGACCAATACGAAGCCATCAAGGAGAGGATCCACGAACAATATTACTCGGAAACCAGTTCCAAATTATGGGAGCACCTAGATACCTTTCTCAACGAACTGAATGATTTGTCGTCCAAGGCATTCGGGCGAAGTTTTGACAAGCACCCCAGACTACCTCTCATTCTGAGGCATAATGAGTTTGTCAAGAATACATTCTTGGCAGTACGCCAGCGACACTTTGGTTGAACAACGAATGGAATAACGAATATTTGAATGACGACTCGGAGGCTGAGCGACAATCTGGTTCATACTGTATGTTCGCCCACAATTCACCTTGCACAGTACGCGATTGATCTGTGGCCCCTTCGTCGCTCCCGACTGATTAATCCATTCGCGTATTCGAGTGCCCTTGGTGGAAATAAGAAAGTTGTCAATTCCGACACCAAAGAATCCAAAGAATCGAAACAACGACTAAAGTCAGACGGTTTTAGAGTTCTAATTCGTAGACCTTGAATTGAATGTGCTGTTCTATTATGTATTATTAAGCTATTATACACTCATAATAGTTGCAATCGTACTACCTTCCCACGCCTAACCTGAACGCATTGCAGCCAGTTCCAAGAACAGCGAAAATGGGAGAGCAGGCCATCAAGCTGAGGCCATTTTTTTCCTAGCGTCAAAAAGTTCTATCGCAAGTCCAACTTTCGATATTCCATCTTGATTTGATGCCTGCCTGTATACTGTAAATTCATTCTATCGCCGGGAAATAGCAATACGTTGAAGGTCTCCCTGTTCCCTTTGCCTTTGAAATTGTTGAATCTGTCGTTGGACCCTACGATCCTTTCGACGTTCTCTCGCCTTGCTAGCGGATTTAACGACACTGGCACCTCCAATGCCCAAGGCGACGGCTCCGATCGGTCCCAATAAGATACTTCCCACCACAAAGCCGGCGGCACCTCCAACAAGCATGCGGCCACGACGACGAGTCCGGCGTCGGTACTTTTTGCGGAGAGGATCTTCCAATGCGGCAGCTGGTAGGACAGCTGTTTCATTGTTGTTATTGGCATTAACATTAATACCATTGTTGTCATTGCCATGGTTATTGCCATAATCGTTCGGAGAAGTATAGCCCGAATATGGTGGTGGGCTGTAAACAAAGGTAGGCCTGGCATTCTCAGAACTTTGTTGTTCTTGTTCAGTGGCAACCGTCTTTTGCTTGCTCCAGGGATCCAAGGCCGTGGCAGTCGCATGCGTTTCAGTAGCATGGGCTAACCGTGTGCTGAAAGGAGAAACATCTGCTCCTACCACTTGGGCAGTGGCATATTGGTCGTGGAACGATGGTTCCTTCGGGGCAGTCGCGGTTATTGTGCTGGAACCTACTACTGCTCCCATTGATGGTGAAGTGTAGGCACTGTTGCCATTGTCCAACAGAACAGCATTGGCACTGGGGTAGGTAGACTGGCTATTGTTCCTGGATGATGTTGCTAGAGTAGTTGACATAGGATGTGATTCTGTTTGGTTCGTGTTTTATAAGTTTTGTGTTACGGATTTTGAAGTTCATTGAGCAGCCAACATCGCGGGATTGGAGATTAGCTCGCGCACAGTTTTTGATTCGTGCCATGAATTCGTTTGTTCTAATGAGTCGATGCTGGAGTGACCAAGACGCGCGAAACACAACACAGCACAGACGTGGCAATAAAAAAGATCATCGAAAACCTCTTCAGCTAGAAAAACCCTACAGTACTGGTACCTGGTGCCTACAGTACGGTACTTCAGTAAGTGATTTTATCCATATGAAACCACTGTTATTCCTAGATGGGGTTCGTCGACTCGCCCAAAGAAATGGATATGTGGAACCATACTACAATGTGACTTCCAATGTGATTTCGTTTGTCAAGGCTGGTGAAACGAACCTTGATCGAGTGAGAATCAACCTGTACTACACCCGAACTCAATTGTAGTTCGCTCCGGCCGAAAGGTGAATATTTTGTGTCTGCGAAAAACGGCAGGGCATGGTGGGGTGGAATGACTTCAAAGTCTCTTTCCCAGGTTGGGAAGTACCAGTACAGCGATCGACTGCGATATTTGGACTTTTCATCGAACAATGGTTACGTAATGCGGTATTTAACCCAAGCCGATGTGGTGGCGTTCCTGACGTGTAAATGAATCGACAACCGTGTCATGTGCACCTTTACTCTCCAAAACATATGTTCTTCTGTGTATCATAGGGTTCTATTATGCTTGGCTACTAGTCGCCTCCATCTTTTCCACCGCCTTTTCCACTGCCACCTCCATCGCCTCCAGATCCTGAATTTCTAGGTGGTTTTTCATCGTCCTTATCTGTTGCTATGGAAGTGCTACTGCTATTGTTGTTCGTCACAATGATGGCAACTGCGACTGCACCTCCCACCAACAAGAACACCATTAACAACAATATCCACCATCTGCGATTGGTCCTGAATGATGTTCTAGGCGATCGAGTTTGGTGTTTTTCATCATCGCCAGAATCTCGATTTTCATCATCCGTTCCTGCCGGTACGGCCATGACTACATGGGCAGCTGTTTGTTCGGCAAGTAGCTCTTGCCGCAATTCTTCCTTCAGCGCTTCCTTGTCAATGGCTGATGCCATGACGACGGATTGTTCTCCCTTGCTATGTCTTCCTGAGGGCAACGTAGGTGAAGGTGGCGCTGGTCCCAAATTCTGAGATAGAGTGCTTTGCGTCCCTTCCACTTGATAGGCTCCAGGTGACCTCATACTGGAAGCGTTCGTTGGTCCACGATCTTCTTGCGCATCGTTTCGGGCCACAGCATCATCATTGGGTTGTGGATACACTGGTTTTGGGGTAGCAAACGTGTCACTGCTGTTAGGAACAGCAACTTTGGAATTTCTAGGATTGGACTTCTTGGCACTCCTAGATGCTGCCATGTCGCCGGACAAGGCCAAAATCTGTGCAGCCGATAAGGAAACTTTTGGTCCATTTTGCTGTTGATCTTGTATCGGTTCTGTTGACGGCCGTTGTGGCGGGTTCAATTTCGTCACCTGCATGGAACCAGAATTATCATCCAGCTTGGATATGTGCTCCTTGTCTTTCTCATGGTCTATCGATGGCAATGTAGACTCTGACGCCATCATTGATGAACCCTGGGAGAGTCCAGTGGCAGTAAGGGCCAGTATTCTGTCTGATGAGAGTCCCGAAAAGGCTGCTCGGGGGTCTTCATTGTCGTATGTCGGAAGATCTTCAACGGTATCGGAAGCTCTTGAAGCTTCTGAATCTTCTATTTCTATAATCATACTGGGATGTGTGTGGCACTTGATCCTACTCTTTTGGATTTGTGTTCTTGACTCTTCCTCAGTACAAACCTGGGCTGGTTGCCGGAATATTTCATCATCTTGCTGGGTCATCAGCCTTTTATCATGGTGTACACCTTGCTTCTTGCATGAGCCTTAAGTGTGGGTGATTTCGGACCGTCCCCTCTACTTTTAAGGCAATTTCAATCGACCTAAGTTCCGAATTTTAAAAGTTTCCCCTCACACAAACAAACAACTATTTTAAAAATGACCAAAATTCTACTGAGTTGCAATGCCGAAGAACATGAGAATGCACAAAAGATCCAAGCTGCAATTCGAGAACAGCTCGGGTTCGCAGTAATGATGGACGTCGAAGACTGGCAAAATCATTCGTCCAAGGAAGAGGAGATGTCGCTAACACTACTAGACAGCAATCTCGAGGCAGCCTCACTACTATTGGTCTTTCAATTCGGATACGAGAACATTTCTGCCTGGGTCATGATCGAAGAAAGTGATGAGAGAAAACGCGACGTCTCTATGAGGAATGAGTACGAGGACGAGGATGACGAGGACTACTTCCCTGAATGCGTCGACTTTTCCGAGTCTATCGCGGAAGGAATAGTAGTCTTTGAAGATATTCTCAAGCACAATCTTGGTCTAGTCTTGAGAGGACAACCAGAGAAGAAGACTGCTACTTATTGCTCGTCAGCAGACGAAGAAATATTGACAGCCGAGGTAACACTCGTCGCGCCGCTTGCTGAGGTTCAAAGCGTGGCTGCTGGTTTGAGCAAGGTGGACAAACAAGATTCTGCAGCAACCAGCAGCAGTAACATGCCAACGACGATACCTTCCGATCTACCGAAATTTCTTTTGAATGGAAGAGGAGCCGATTGTCTCATCAACAAATTCAAGCGTCGTCTGTCACTCCAATAGTAGTAGTAGTAGTGGTTGTGGTAGTAGGCTGAGGATGGCAGCAACAACCTACTAGTAGTACTAGCGCGGCTATAAATTTAAAATACAAGTGTACACCAGACACTGATTGAATTGCCCCAAGAGTGACGAATGGTTACATCGTACCTGGTACCAGGTTCTTGTACGTGTACAAACCAATTACTGGTATGCATTGTGCTTCAAGAGTATCTTCGCACCGGTAGCAAGTTTCTGTTCGCTATTTCTGCTCGATGTACTGTATGCAAGATCCAAGCGCTATGTATTTCTGTACGCACCACCGAGGGAACAGAACGCGAATGTTCTCGCTGCACGATGCGATCCTCTTCGCTTGTTCCACTCAAACTGTGATTGTTTTTATTAGAGACAACCGGTTTTCAGTATTTATGAGGTTCGTTTCCCGTCGCGCTTTAGACGCACCAGAAACTCTAGAAATGTGAACAGAAGATGTGACTGACTGCTGTGACTCAAATACTTCACGCTAACGCAATTTAATTCAGTCTTTTTTCAATTTCACCAAACATTTCATCTCACAAATCCAACAATCACAAAAATAAAACACTCAAATTGCAATCATGGTCAAGATCCTTCTAAGCTGCAACACCGACACCTACGAGTTTGCTTCTGATATCAGAGAAGATATACAGGAACAACTTGGATTCAAAGTCGCTCTCGATGTCGAAGACGAATCACAAAACGACCCTGTTGACGACGGGTTTCAAGAAGAACTCGAAGAAGCGGCAGTTGTATTAGTCTTTCAAATCGGAGACGAGAGTATTTCCGCATGGATCATGATCGAGGAAGCTGATGACAAATTCTCGGAAGAATGCAAATATGAAGAGACCATGTTTCCAGAAATCATCGACTTTTCGAAATCCTTCCAAAGAGGAATCAAAATATTGCGACACATCCTGGTGAACGATTTCGGTCTAGTCGTGAGACCGATCCAGGACAACACACAAGCGCCAACCGTTGTCCAGCACAAGCAAGTTGGGCAATTGTCCACATTACCCATCATGGATCAATTGACCAAAGGAGAACAAGAACTTGAAACCGCAAAAGCTGCCTGGTCAATGGCATCGGAAAACAAACCAGGACTAATAAAGAAATTCACCAAGCTATTTGGCAAATCCAGACGCCGATTGTCGCAATAAATTCATAAGCAAGATACAAAGTAACATATAGACATAGAATCCATGACATCATGAACAAAATATTTCTATAATACTACTAATACTAGTAAAGGATGGCCGATACAACTACCACTACTTGCTCTTAGGTTTCTTGATCAGCGGGTGGATCGTGCACAGTTGGTTGTTGCCTGTCGAATAATCCAGAGTTGCTTCGTATCGGGTACAGTATCTTGGGGGCATAGATGCTGGGTCAAGAGGCAAGATACTAGTCTTGCTTGTACTATAGTCGGAGTGTGTTCGAGTAGGGAACATAATCGTCGTCTGGACGATAATTTTGAATCTTGGCGAATCAAGCTTGTTCACTGCGACATCTAACCCAGTGTCAGTCGTTGAAATATCCAAGCCCAAGCAAGATTCTACCGGTAGGTACAGACACGTCACGTTGGGAGGTGAATCACGAAACTTTTGAGCCAAGACTCACTCACAATTTGAAAAACATTATTCTTTGTAGTACTTCACCACAACAAACATCAAACCATGACAAAGACTCTATTATGCTGTGATTATGAAGATTTCGACACTGCTCTTGATCTCAAATTCAAAATTCAAGAAGAACTTGGCTTCAAAGTCATGCTTGACGTTGAAGACTGGGGAACAACAAAACAAGCGGAGAACAAGAATACTCGTTGCAAGAGAAATGATAATCTTCGAGTTTCCCAAGAGCTTAAAAGGGCCGACGTCCTATTGGTCTTTCATTTCCATGAGTTCAACATCTCTGCCTGGGTCATCCTTGAAAATACTGACGAAATCCAACAGCAGCATCATGACAAGGCCAAGAAACAGGCTGAACGAAAAAGCTATTTCCCAGAATGCATCGACTTTTCGGACTCCTTCGCGGAAGGAATAACAATCTTTGAGAGCATCCTAAGAACTGATTATGGTCTAGTTGCAACACAATAAGACAAGATCAGTATGAGGAGCAGCCAGAACCTAGAAGAGGATGTTGTACTAGAGTACTATAGCTGCTCAGTAGTACTACTAAAAGTAGTACTAGTAGTTCCCAGAGACGACCTGCTTCAAAACAAGCGTTACACCAGCTATACACATAGAAAATACCAATAGACGGAAGTATTTATACACAATATCATCTTCTCGAACCGATAGATAGAAGTGCAAGTCTGGCCCACTAGGTCAGTCGGATAGATAGATAATTTTCTGCTTGGCAAAGTGAATTGAAGAGTTTCTCAAGAATTCTTTAGGTGGTACTCGTACACGTGTACGGTACACGTACACTTGTACGTGTACGTATTGTATAAATATATTGTTATGTCGTATACGATACTCATCCGCGATTGCTTAGATATCATTGATTGTCATGGTGTGATTGCAAAAACTGCTTTGAAAAGTGCACGCACACATGCGAGAGGTGCAAATCATGCATGGGAGATTTGAGGACAGCCAAATTGAAAATAAATACAGCTCACAAATCCAAACAACGAAAACAACAAAACCAAAACAATCACAATGGTCAAGATTCTACTTAGCTGCGATGCCGACGATTTTGATATCGCCCTTAGCCTCCAAGCCCTCATTCAAGAAGAGCTTGGATACAAAGTTATGCTTGATGTTGACGACTGGAAATATGAACAAGAAAATGAAAACCAAAGCTTAGCTTTCGCAGATGACTTCGACAACAAGCTCGAAGGCGCAGCGGTTCTACTAGTTTTCGAATTCGGTGAATCGAGCGTCTCTGCATGGGTCATGCTTGAAGAAACCGATGAGAGAAACACTCGCAAGGCGAATCCAAGGAAGAGCTTCTTCCCAGAATCCGTCAATTTTGAACCCTCTTTCACACGAGGACTTCGCATCTTTGAGCAAATTTTGAAGAGTGACTTCGGTCTCGTCATAAGACCACGCTGCGACTACATCAAATCCTTAAAACAGTAAACATTGGACACGACGAACAGTTATGATAAAAGAGACACGATGCAGCTTCACTACCTTTGGGTACACCTCATATTGCGAGTTCGGTCATCTCGTGAGACCGCACCCAATACGAGCTTTCGCAGAGGCAATTAGGTCAAATGGTGAGGCAGTCCCAATACTAGCAGTCAACGACAACGCAAGGCTTGTAGTCGATTGGCCGCTATCACGCTCGCCTCGCTCAAGGGACCATAGGCCTATGGTTGAGAAACGACGAATGGCAATCAGCAATATTGTTGGCAGGATTAGGCTCGGAAACGACTTATAACACTGTAAGATGAAATTCAAGTATCTACCCTCCTACCTGCCCTGTGCTCTAATTTGGCTATAAAACGACATTGCTTAAAAGCAGAAATAGGTCAAAATGTTTGGGCCTTGTTTAGTCTAACGAGTTTAGTAATGTATCGGTAGGCAGTCCCATAGTGCTGTCGAATCAAGATGTCCACGAACCTTTTGCTCTAATTCAATCCAGCAACCGACCATTGGATCTCCGTTTCCTAAG